>CM070058.1:38288339-38593339 GCA_036320875.1 Cotoneaster glaucophyllus | reverse complement strand
TGCGCTCCACTGAATGAGGGTGATCTTGGCATTCAGAATTTCGCATCTTTGAATAAGGCTTTTCTCCTGAAAAAAATTTGGGACATCTTGGTCACCTCTACTTTGGCTTCTTCATTTTTTTCGTGGTCGGTTTTTCAATAATCATGGTTTGCCTTCCTCCTCGTATAAGATTTCTTCTATATGGTCTGGTCTTCGTCCTCTTTTTTCTGAATTACAACAGAACTCACATTGGATTATTAGTTCAGGTAAAAACGTTCCTTTTTAGCATGCCAATTTGTTGGATAAATCCTTAATTGAAGTTTTAAACATTCCAAATGCTTTGGGTAAAACTTTGCATGCACGGGTCTCCAATTTTATTATTGATGGGAATTGGATATGTCATGCCTCTCTCCATGATAGTTTACATCTTATTTGGGGTCAAATTTGTTCTATTTGTTTGCCTAAGACTACTGAAATTGATGATACTTTGATTTGGACTGATTCTTTTGATGGTCTACTCACGCTTTCTCGTGCGTATGATATTAAACGAAGCAAGCAACCTTTGGTGGTTTGGGACCATTGGGTTTGGAATTCTTGTTTTCGTCCTAGAAATTCTCTTTTTCAATGGAAATTCATGCATGGGAAAATTGTTACAGATTCTTTATTATAGGGCAAAGGTTTTGCTCTTCCCTCCATGTGTTCCCTTTGTTGCTCAAATGTGGAAACTCCGAGACATTTGTTTTTTGAATGTTCTTTCTCACGTCAGGTTTGGTCTTCTTGTTTAAATTGGTTTGGGGTGATCTTTCCCTTTGATGATATTATGACCTTATTCACTTATCCTATTCGCAAAGGCTATGGCTCTCAGATTCAACTTCTATAGCGAGGTTTAATTGGAGCCTGTTTATATTGTCTATGGACAGCACGTAATAAGCTTCGTTTTGACGATATTCGACCTTCCATTACTGCTATTTTTCGCTCAATTAATTTTCAGCTCCTTGGAATTGATTCGCTGAGCAAGGGAAACATGAAAAATTCTGTGGAAGAACTTTGTATTCTTCGCGCTATTGGTTTGTTTGGTCGTCCTGCCAAGACAGCTCGTGTTATTGAAGTTTTATGGAAACCACTTCACTACATTCAGTCAAAGTAAATACCGATGGTGCAGTTCATGGATCACCAGGATTGGCTAGTACTGGCGGTATCTTTCATGATCATTTTGGTTCATGCGTAGGGTGTTTTGCTACTTCTTTAGGGGTGGCCACCTCTGTTAAAGCTTAATTGCATGTTGTAATTCATGCAGTAAACTTAGCTTGGGAGAAGGGTTGGCGTTCCCTTTGGATTGAGTGTGATTCATCCTTGGCTGTTCTTTTCACTTCTACTTCTCATAATTGTGTTCCCTGGCCTTTGAGGGTTGGTTGGTTGAATTGTAGAGCGTTGCTCTCTTTTATGTGCATAAGAGTTACACATATTTTTTGTGAAGGGAATCATGTGGCTGACTGTTTGGCAAATTTTGGAGTCGGTCATCCTGGGGTTTATTGGTGGGACACTTGTCCTCCTTGTGCTATTGCTGCGTATCATCATAATCTTTCTCTTCGCCCCACTTATCGATTTTGTTAGGATGGGTTTTACCTTGTTTTCTTGTAACTAGGTTTTCGTGTCTCAAGTATTTCTACTTCTCGTTAGGGTTTGGCTTCAAAAGTTGTTTTTAGCGGGTATTGACCTAGTTCCCCCGCTTGTATTACTTTTCCTTTTTTCTTCTCAATAAAATCTAAAAGAGAGGGGACGTGCGGGGGGTTTCTGGGTGCAACAGTTCTTTCTCCTTCGGGAAAGGGTTGGTGCCTCGCACACGACTGTTGACGAAGAGCTAATCTCGCCTAATCCGTCTATACAAATAATAATAATAATAATAACAACAACAACAACAACAACAACAACAACAACAACAACAATAACAACATCATCCCCTTTTATGGGTCTACGAATTATGTTTCGAAAATCTAATTCTACATCTCATAGGTCATCCCGTAAAGATCACCTCTGCAAAAAATAAAAAGAATAAGAAACTTTTAGACTGTTGAATTGAAAGAAAAGAGCCCGACAAATAGATTTTCGGATGAATACGTGTAAAGAGAACATCATCCCACTTTATGGATCTATGAGTTATGTTTCGAAAATTCAATTGTACATCACATAGGTCATCCCATAAAGATCATCTCTGCAAAAAATAAAAAGAATAAAAAACTTTTAGACTGTTGAATTGAAAGAAAAATGCCCAAAATACAGATTTTCGAATGAATACGGGTAACGAGAACATCATCCCACTTTATGGGTCTACGAGTTATGTTTCGAAAATCAAACTTTACATCTCATAGGTCATCCCTTAAGGATCATCTTTGCCAAAAATAAAAAGAGTTTAAAACCTTTAGACTGTTGAATTGAAGGAAAAGAGGCTGAAATACAGATTTCCGAATGAATACGGGTAATGAGAACATCATCCCACTTTATGGGCCAACGAGTTATGTTTCAAAAATCTAATTGTACAACTCATAGGTCATCTCTTAAAGATCATCTCTGCAAAAAATAAAAAGAATACGAAACTTTTAGATTGTTGAATCAAAAGAAAAAAGCCTAAAATACAGATTTTCGAATGAATATGGGTAATGAGAACATCAGAACCCGAAATACAGATTTTCGAATAAATACGAGAAATGAGAACATCATCCCGCTTTATGGGACTACGAGTTATGTTTCGAAAATTCAACTGCACATCTTATAGGTCATCCCTTAGAGATCATCTTCACAAAAAATAAAAAAGAATAAGAAACTTTTAGACTGTTGAATTGCAAGAAAAGAGCCCGAAATATAGATTTTTGAATGAATACGGGTAATGAGAACATCATCCCACTTTGTGGGTCTACAAGTAATATTTAGAAAATCCAACTGTATATCTCATAGGACATCCCTTAAAGATCATTTCTACCAAAAATAAAAATAAAAAAAAATATGAAACTTTTAGACTCTTGAATTGAAAGAAAAGATCCCAAAATACAAATTTTTGAATTAATACAGGTAATGAGACCATTAACCCACTTTATGGGTCTACGACTAATGTTTCGAAAATCCAATTGTACATCTCGTAGGTCATCCCTAAAGATCATTTCAGCCAAAAATAAAAAGAATACGAAACTTTTAGAATCTTGAATTGAAAGAAAATAGCCCGAAATTCAGATTTTTGAATTAATATTGGTAATGAGAACATCATCCCACTTCATGGGTCTACGAGTTATGTTTCGAAAATCCCACTGTACATCTCATAACTGATCCCTTAAAGATCATCTCAACCAAAAATTAAAAGAATACCAAACGTTTAGACTCTTGAATTGAAAGAAAATAGCTCGAAATACAGATTTTCAAATTAATACGGGTAATGAGAACATCATCCTACTTTATGGGTCTACAAGTTATGTTTCGAAATTCCCACTTTACATCTCATACTTCATCCCCCAAAGATCATCTCTACCAAAAATAAAAAGAAAACCAAACTTTTAGACTCTTGAATTGAAAGAAAAGAGCCCCAGATACAGATTTTCGAATTGATACGGGTAATGAGAACATCATCCCACTTTATGGCTCTGCAAGTTATGTTTCGAAAATCCAACTGTACATCTCATAGGTCATCCCTTAAAGATCATTTTAGTCAAAAATAAAATGAATATGAAACTTTTAGACACTTGAATTGAAAGAAAAGAGCCCGGAATATAGTTTTCGAATTAATACGGGTTATGAGAACATTAACCCACTTTACGGGTCTACGAATTATGTTTCGAAAATCCCACCGTACATCTCATAATTGATCCCTTAAAGATCATCTCTGCAAAAAATAAAAAGAATACCAAACATTTAGACTCCTGGATTGAAAGAAAAGAGCCCGAAATACAGATTTTTGAATTAATACGGGTAATGAGAATATCATCCCACTTTATAGGTCTACGAGTTATGTTTCGAAAATCCAACTGTACATCTCATTGGTCATCCCTTAAAGATCATCTCTTCCAAAAATAAAAAGAATACGAATCTTTTAGACTGTTGAATTGAACGAAAAGAGCCCGAAGTAAAGATTTTCGAATGAATATGGGTAATGAGAACATCCAAATATAGATTTTCGAATTAATACGGGTAATGAGAACATCATCCCACTTTATGGGTCTACGAGTTATGTTTCGAAAATCCAATTGTACCACTCATAGGTCATCCCTTAAAGATCACCTCTGTCAAAAGTAAAAAGAATACAAAACTTTTAGGCTCTTGAATTGAAAGAAAAAAGTCCGAAATACAGATTTTCGAATTAATACGGGTAATGAGAACATCATCCCACTTTATGGGTCTACGAGTTATGTTTCGAAAATCCAACCGTACAACTCATAGGTCATCCCTTAAATATCATATCTGCCAAAAATAAAAAGAATATGCACCTTTTAGATTGCTGAATTGAAAGAAAAGAACTCGAAATACAGATTTTGAATTAATACGGGTAATGAGAACATCGCCCGACTTTATGGGCCTATGAGTTATATTTCAAAAATCTAACTGTACATCTCATTGGTCATCCCTTCAAGATCATCTCTGCCAAATATTAAAAGAATGCAAAACTATATGACTTTTGAATCCAAAGAAAAGTACCTGAAATATAGATTTTCGATGTAATACATGTAATGAGATCATCATCCCCCTTTATGAGTCTATGAGTATATTTCAAAAATCCAACTGTACATCACATAGGTCATCCCTTGAAGATCATCTCTTCCAAAAATAAAAAGAATATGAAACTATATGACTCTTGAATTAAAAGAAAAGTGCCTGAAATATAGATTTTCGAAGTAATACATATATTGAGAACATCATCCCACTTTATGGGTCTATGAGTTATATTTCGAAAATCCATATGACTTGAATTGAAAGAAAAGTGCCCGAAATATAGATTTTCGAAGTACTACATGTACTGAGAACATCATCCCACTTTATGGGTCTATGAGTCATATGTAAAAAATAAAATTGTACATGTTAGGTCATCCCTTCAAGATCATCTCTGCCAAAATTAGAAAGAATACGAAACTATATGACTCTTGAATTGAAACAAAAGTGTCTGAAATACAGATTTTCGAATTAATACGGGTAATGAGAACATCATCCCACTTTATAAATTTATGATCTATATTTCAAAAATCAAATTATAATTCTCATAGGTCATCCCTTCAAGATCATCTCTGCCAAAAATAAAAAAGGAGCAAAACTATATGACTCTTGAATTGAAAGAAAAATGCCCGAAATATAGATTTTCGATGTCATACATGTAATGAGACATCTTCCCACTTTATGGGTCTATGAGTGATATTTTAAAAAATCCAACTATACATCTCATAGGTTATCCCTTCAAGATCATCTGTGCCAAAAATAAAATACAACGAAACTATATGGCTCTTGAATTGAAAGAAAAGTGCCCGAAATACAGATTTTTGAATTAATACGGGTAATGAGAACATCATCCCACTCTATGTGACTATGAGTTATATTTCAAAAATCCAACTGTACATCTCATAGGACATCCCTTCAAGATCATCTCTGTCAAAAATAAAAAGAGTATGAAACTATATGACTCTTGAATTGAAAGAAAAGTGGCCGAAATATAGATTTTCGAAGTAATACATGGAATGAGAACATCATCCCACTTTATGGTTCTATGAGTTATATTTCAAAAATCGAACTGTACATCGCATAGGTCATCCCTTCAAGATCAACTCTGCCAAAATTAAAAAGAACATGAAACTATATAACTCTTGAATTGAAAGAAAAGTGCCCGAATTACATATTTTTGAATTAATGCGGGTAATGAGAACAACATCCCACTTTATGGGTCTATGAGTTATATTTCAAAAATCCAACTGTATATATCATAGGTCATCCCTTCAAGATCATCTCTGCCAAAAATAAAACGAATACGAAACTATATGACTCTCAAATTGAAAGAAAAGTGCCCGAAATATAGATTTTCGAAGTAATACATGTAATGAGAACATCATCCCACTTTATGGGTCTATGAGTTATATTTAAAAAATAAAACTGTACATGTCATAAGTCATCCCTTCATGATCATCTCTGTCAAAAATAAAAAGAATACGAAACTATATGACTCTTGAATTGAAAGAAAAGTGCCCGAAATATAGATTTTTGAAGTAATATATGTAATGAGAACATCATCCCACTTTATAGGTCTATGAGTTATATTTAAAAAAATCCACTGTATGTCTCATAGGTCATCCCTTCAAGATCATCTCTGCCAAAAATAAAAAGATTACGAAACTATATGACTTTTGAATTGAAAGAAAAGTGCCCGAAATATAGATTTTCTAATTAACACGGGCAATGAAAACATCATCCCACTTTATGGGTTTATGAGTTATATTTCAAAAATCCAACTATACATCTCATAGGTCATCCCTTCAAGATCATCTCTACCAAAAATAGAAAGAACACAAAACTATATGACTCTTGAATTGAAAGAAAAGAGCCTGAAATATAGATTTTTGAATTAATACGAGTAATTAGAACATCATCCCATTTATGGGTCTATGAGTTATATTTCAAAAATCAAATTGTACAACTCATAGGGCATCCTTTCAAGATCATCTCTGCCAAAAATAAAATAAAAATTATGAAACTATATGACTCTTGAATTGAAAGAAAAATGCCCGAAATACAGATTTTCGGATTAATACGGGTAATGAGAACATCATCCCACTTTATAAATCTATGAGTTATATTTCAAAAATCCAACTGTACATTTCATAGGTCATCCCTTAAAGATCAACTCTGCTAAAAATAGAAGTAATACAAAACTATATGATTGTTGAATCAATAGAAAACTGTCCAAAATATAGATTTTCAAGCTAATATGGGTAATGAGAACCCATTGTACCACTCTATGGGTCTATGGGTTATATTTCAATTTTCCTCTTGTAAATCTTATAGGTCATCGCTTAAAGATCACCTCAACAAAAAATAAAAAGAATAAGAAACTATATGACTCTTGAATTGAAAGAAAAATGCTCGAGATACAGATTTTCGAATTAATACAGGCAATGAGAGCACATCATCCCACTTTATGGGTCTATGGGTTATATTTTAAAAATCCAATTGTCCATCTAATAGGTCATCTCTTCAAGATCATCTCTGCCAAAAATAAAATGAATACGAAACTATATGACTCTTAAATTAAAAGAAAATTGTCTAAAATATGAATTTTCGAATAAATACATGTAATGAGAACACTTCACCATACTACTTGGGTCCATGGGATATATTTCAAAAATCTCACTATACATCTTATAGGTTATCCTTTAAAGATCATCTCTGCTCAATATAAAAAGATTACGAACTATACGACTCTTGAAGAAAAAAAAAGGGTTGGAAATACAGATTTTCAAATTACTAATGAGAACCCGTAATCTAACTCAATGGGCCTATGGGTTATATTTCAATTATCCAACTGCACATCTTATAGGTCATCCCGTAAAAGTCATCTCTGCCAAAAATTAAAAGAATGTGAAACTATATTGCCGTTCAATTAAAAGAAAATGGCTCAAAATACAGTTTTCGAACTAATACGGGTAATTAGAAACTATCATCCCACTCCATGGGTTCATTAGTTCTTTTTCAATTATCCAATCATACATCTTATTAGTCATCCCTTAACGATCATCACCGCCAAAAATAAAAATAAAATGAAACTATATGACTATGAGATCCCACACCGACCAACGGAGAGGGGGGTGATGTGCTTTATATGTACATGCTCCCCTCCCTATAGCAAAAGGCCTTTTGGTAACTCACTGGCTTCAGATTCCATCGGAACTCCGAAGTTAAGCGAGTTCGAGCGAGAGCATTGCTAGGATGGGTGACCCACTGAGAAGTTCTTGTGTGAGTTCTCAGAAAAAAAAACCGTGAGGGAATGGTAAGCCCAAAGCTGACAATATCATCCTACGGCGGAGCCAAGTCTGGGTTATGACAATTTGGTATCAGAGCCACTCTGTCGTTCGGTACGGATGTGCCGGCGAGACGCCAGGTTCCCCTTAAATGGGGTGGATTGTGAGATCACACATCAACCAACGGAGAGGGGTGATGTGCCTTATGTATACATGCTCCCCTCCCTATAGCACGAGGTATTTTGGGAGCTCACTGCTTCGAATTCCATCAGAACTCCGAAGTTAAGCGAGTTTGGGCTAGAGCATTCCTAGGATGGGTGACCCACTGGGAAGTTGTTCGTGAGTTCCCAGAAACAAAACAGAGGGGGTGATGTGCCTTATATGTACATGATCCCCTCCTTATAGCACGAGACCTTTTAGGTAGGGGTGGGCAAACGGGTACTAGACCCGCGGGGCGGGTAGGGTCCATGCGGTTCGGGGCGGGTATGAAAATTGTAAAACACAAACGGGGCGGGGCAGGTCCAAATCTTCAAACCCACGGGGCCCCGAACCGGCCCGTTTCTATTATACAATGGTTGGATATTGTTGGGGGATTAAAAACCCACCAATTTGGATGAATGAATGGGCTTATTCCTATAATACAACGAAAACTTACCCTATAATACAACGAAAACTTATAGAGCCTACTTCAAACAAACTTGGCAATTTTCCTTTCAGCCTTTTTGCTTTGTCATTTTGAAACCTTCCAGAGCCTTCTCCTTTCTTCATTCCAAACTGAAACCCCAAGTTCCTCCATCTCTCATTTCTCTCTCTCTCTCTCTGTAAATCCATAAACCATTCAACATACCCAAACTTCTTCAAATCCCTCCATTTCTGCTTGCATGCTCTCAGTCTCTCCATTGATTTTATCGAAATTTCACTCGGATGAATATGGCGCAAGGCTCCAGATCAGAGAAGACGGTGGGCTTTAGATCGACGAAGATGACGCGATGGACGTGCTTTCCGTCATTGGAAGAATATGAGACTTAGAGCAACATCGTTCCCTTCTGTTGGAAGAAGCAAATCTTCAAATGAGGAGAACGAAGATGTGACGAAGACCTGAGGTGTGAGTGAAGATTTGGACCCACGCCTACCTCTATTCCCACCACGGTTCTCCTTTTCTCATTTCCCTCTTTTTAATTATTTTAATTTTTATGTGTTTATTCATTTATTTGCATATTAGGAATTGTTTGTTGATGCTTTTCTGCCTTTTTGTTTCTGGGTCTGTTTTTCATACTAGATCTTTCTGTCTGATCAGTGATCACATTAAGATTAGTTTTCTTTCATCCATAGTTTTTCTTTGTTGTACTTCCATCAGTTTTCGTTATTGTACGAGGACAACTTTTTGTATTTTAATTTTAAATCATGCACTTAATTCACCCTAAATCGTTTATCTGCTATGTGATCTCAGGGATATACTTTGGTGAAGGAAAGGTTATTTTCTTCACTCGAGGAGCTGTTTACAAATTACCCACACAAAAAAAAAAAGTTGGACCCGTGGATCCGCCCCGAATCTGCCCGTTTGAAATGGGTCGGGTTAGGTCCGGTTCCAAAACTCAAACTCCCTCTACCCGGCCCGGCTCGCCCCATTACTATTTAAAATGGGTAAGGTCTGATTCCTCTAAAATTGGGCCCGGCCCATGCCCACCCCTACTTTTAGGAGCTCACTGGCTTCAGATTCCATTGGAACTTCGAAGTTAAGCGAGTTTGGGCGAAAGCATTCCTAGGATGGGTGACCCACTGGGAAATTCTCATATGAGTTCCCAGAAACAAAACCGTGAGGGAATGGTAAACCCAAAGCGGACAATATCGTGCTACGGCGGAGCCGAGTCTAGGATGTGACAATGACAATTGAATCAAAAGTAAAGTTCTCAAAATACAGATTTTCAAATTAATACGGGTAATGAGGACCCATCATCCCACTCCATGGGTTCATGGGTTATATTTCAATTATCCAATTGTACATTTTATAGGTATTCCCGTATAGATCATCTCTGCCAAAAATATACGAAATACGAAACTGTATGACGCTTGAATTGAAAGAAAAGTGCCTGAAATACTGATTTAAAAATTCATACGGGTAATGGGAACCCATCATCCCACTAGATCCATGAGTTATATTTTAATTATCTAACCGTATATCTTATAGGTCATCCCTTACAGATCATCTCTGCCAAAAATTAAAAGAAAACAAAACTGTATGACCATTGAATTAAAAGAAAATGGCTCAAAATACATTTTCAAACTAATACTGGTAATTACAAACTGTCATCCCACTACAGGGGTTCATGGACTGTATTTCAATTATCTAATCGTACATCTTATCGGTCATCCCTTAAAGATCATCTCTACAGAAAATAAAAATAATACAAAACTATATGATTGTTGAATCATTAGAAAACTGCCAAAAATACAGATTTGCAAGCTAATACGAGTAATGAGAACCCATCATACCGCTCTATGGGCCAATGAGTTATATTTCAATTTTCCTACTGTACATCTTATAGGTCATCGCTTAAAGATCATCTCTGCAAAAAGTAAAAAGAATAGGAAACTATATGACTCTTGAATTAAAAGAAAAGTGCCCGAAATACAGTTTTTGGAATTAATACGAGTAATGAGAACACATCATCCCACTTTATGGGTATGTGGGTTATATTTCAAAAATCCAAATGTACATCTCATAGGTCATCCCTTCAAGATCATCTTTGCCAAAAATAAAAAGAATACGAAACTATATGACTTTTGAACGGTTACCGCTAAGTCACGTCAACATTTTGTGTTAATTTTTGAGTGTGTCGGGCGTTGAAACGCGCCAAACTCAGGGAGTTATTTTTACGCTCTGTTACTATTCACGCTTACAGAAAAATCGTCACTTTTAACATAGTAACCATTTTGAGGAAAAAAAAAAAAAAAAAAACTCCCCGCTGCGTTGTAGCGAGCAAAAAAAAAATTCAACTGCGCTAGCCGCTGAAACACGCCGAACTCAAGGAGTTATTTTAACGCTCTGTTACTATTCATCTAAACCCTAAACCCCGAACCCTAAACCCTGAACCCCTAAACCCAAACCCCCAACCCTCAACCCTAAATTGGAGACGAACAAGCACAGTCCCGACCTTACCAGCACCAGATGTATACTAATCAACGAACCCATAAACCTACTTCTTTTCATACAAAATCAACCAAGCTTAACCGATCATGACATGTTGATATTGATTGAGTTTGGGGGATTTTTGATGACTAAATCCATCCATAAACCCAGACCTCGACAACCTTCGTAAGCAAAGCGTCAGGAAAACGTCCAAATGTGACCCTTGGATGGGGGCAAAGAGGAGCGCGTAGGAATGTCGACCACTGCATAAGCCACTAGTAGCTGAGAGAAAGCGAGCATCACCTTATATAGGTTGTACGAAGCTTGAAGAAGCGAGATCTTCAAATAGCCTACTGTATCACAGTAAGGGCTTAAGCGATCAAAGTGACCTAACCTGGCTCCATCTAGAAGGGCCCTCAATCATCTATTTCGTCTTAGGAACTCCTAAAAGTTCAAGTGCCTAGCTCAACGAAAAGCCAAGTCATTCAGTTCCAGGTGAAGGTGATGGTTCACCAGTAAGAGATCAACAAAAAGCAAGCCTTCTTCCCAATTTGAACTGAAAGAAAGTAGTTGAAAACCAGACCAAATGAGTGTACATTACTTAAGGAAGACCCGAAACCCGAAACATGGAAACCCTAAAACCCGAACCCCAATTCCCCGTGAACCCCCAAACACTTGAAACCCTGAACCCTAAACCTTAAACCCTAACCCCTAAACCCAAAATCCTCAACCCTCAACCCCCCTCAAAACCCTCAACCCTCCACCCTCAACCCTCAACCCTCAACCCTCAACCTTTAACCCTCAACCTTTAACCCTTCAAACCATTAACCCTCATCCCTCACCCCTAGCCCCTAGCCCCTAACCCTCAGCCCTCACCCCTCAGCCCCAGACCCCAACCCCCAAACTCCAAACCCTAAACCACATTGGGAATGTGGATAGGTTTACAATGCAACTCTATCATAATGCATAAACAATTTCCTTTTCAATATAAACATTTCAGACTCGTACCACACATCCGAACTTTTAAGTGAACAACAAAGTCAAGCTGCATATTCCTTTCAAAATCCACAATAGATGCATCACCATAGTTCAAACTTTCCATTAACTAAATCATGGGGCAAATGCAAAAAATAACATATAACACAGTCTATTTCTCTCATGTATCATACAATTCAACTTTACCAAGATAATATATTCTCCACGAAAATAACTAATTCATAATTGTGGCTTCTGAGTTCATGAAAGTTTGATTGTCTGATCAGCCAAAGTAGCAAAATTCTCAACAATATTATGCTCTGACAATATGGCTGCACTAAAAGCTTATGTCCTTCTCCTTTTATGAAAAATGGATCTTAACTTCTCTTTTTTATGTATATTTACCTTCTCTTGTTTTCCAATGAACCCAACTACCCTCTGTACACATGCCAAATGCATCCGTGTTCATTGTATGCTTCATTCCAGAGTTGTTTTATAGTTAACCATGTATATTCCAACAATTGTAATGATGGCGCCACTTAATTGCAAGGGCGAGAAGATCTCACCAAGATAAAGATACCTGCAGTTAGATATCTATGAGACACACAAAAACAGGAATAGAATTTTTATTATCAGAAACATGAAATATTCCATTAATAATTACGAGCAGGTGTGTCAATTACTTTACAAAAGTCCCTAAACTCTGCTTTATTGTTAAACTATATTATTGTTATGAGTAAACTTATTGTTGAACTATATTAGACAGGGGACATCATTACGGGTTTATTAACTTTATTTATTTAGTTGAATGATCTTACCCAAATATCGATGCAAACATTGGAGTAAGAAAGGTAAGAGAGCTGAGCTTTGTCAGGCTACCTGAAATCCAATCAGAAAAAGAACCTCAATTCTACAAGCAGAGAATATCATCTTTGCAAATTATAGTGTGAATCTAGTGGAATGAGGTAGAACAAATTACTCTTCAAAGAGATAAATTCTGACTAAAAGATCTTAAAAAAATAATGGTGCAAGTGAAAGGTTTGAAAATAAAATGAGTTCATGACGAAAATAAATGAAAACATAAATTCTATTAAAAAAAATTAGACCACACCTTTTGTTGCACTGTAGAAGTAAACACCATAGCTGATGGCACTTCCAAAAATGGATGTGTAAAAGAGTGCCAATGTATCATTTGTTGTGAACTCCATTAGACTCCCACTGACAGCATTTTCATGGTTAAGAATGGAGATTATAACCAGAGGTGCGCCACCAATAACCATGTGCTGCAACCAAACATATACAGAAGGGTTTATGGGCCCCTGACCTTTATGCATTCTTGAGATACTAAAACACTACAGCAAGTTCAGGTCTAAAAGCTAAGTATATAAATATTTTATGACTTCAAACAATGCATTGCTGAAGGTACCTATGAATAAAATAACCCACCCTCCTCTCAAGAATATGAAAGTAGACTACCCTGGTTTGTGTTTCCATATTACTCAAACCTCCTTTCAGTTTCATATTTTGCACACTATATTCTAACAGCACCTTGTCACTATTGAACCACCATTACCTTTTAACTATTCATCAGGTAAGTTGACGAAGATATGTATACTAACAGCACCTTGTCACTAGTGAACCACTATTTCCTTTCACCCGAACTAACACCTCCTCGAGAAATGAAATAATATAGAATATTTGTAGACAACCAAAAATATGGTTCAATTAACTTTAGCTCAATTGGTTTTCCTTGGTTATATGAACCCAAGAGGAGGGGGGAGAGGTATATCATTGATTAACATTTCCAATCTAAAGGTAGTTTTGAAATGTGTTTTAATAAATAAAGCACCAAACGCAGAGAGCGAGGGTTGAAACTTTCTTCAACTATTGAGTACATTTAATATCCCAATTTTAGATTTATACACTAAAGGTAAGGACGTTTAAAATAGAGATCAGACTTTTGATGCTATAATAAATAATTCTAAGATAACCCAGGAAATAACATCAGTAATAAGCATTATCAAGTGAGTTGACATCGCCTACCCATCCAGTTGCCATAATAGGATCAGAGTACTTGGAAACCCAGCGCACCATGACTGTGCCAACTGCCATGCTCTGAGCTGCAAGAAGCATCCACCACTCCCCACTTTGCCATAATGAAAAGTTACTTCCATCAAAAACAAGTGAAGGTGCCTGGAGAATAAAGCTTAGGAAATAATATAAGCAAGCGAAGGGGTAATACAATAGGTCTTGACCAAACCTCTTTTACAAGCACATGAGAGGAAATTATGTTCTCCAAATTTGCCAAATATGAAAACATAAAGGAACCTTACAAAAATCTTATTCTTTCACTATTTCATTATTACGAAATGCAGATTATGAGAAAGGGAATTATTTCCGTATGAGATTTATTTCCAAGGACTTTGGTTTGAGCCTCAGTTCCCCACCTCACAACCCCACTAATTAGAAACAAGATCATATCTAGCTCAGATGATAACTTGCCAAACAGATTCATTTTTCGTAGGAAATCTCCACAACCACTTCATTCAAAAATGCTAATTCAGAATTACCCACTGCAAGGCCTCCTCTATCCTGAGATCTAGTCAAAACCGACTTCATCAATGACGTTTCTTCCCCTTCTTTGATTGTACTGATATAAGCCTCCATTCTTTTAGCAAAAAAATGCTCTCTTCCTCCATCTAATCTCTTCTCTGCTTTTTGGACAAGTGTCCCAAAAAAATCCATTGCTCTTGAATTTTCCCTAATGCAAGTCCCAAATATTTCATTGGCCATCCATCTACGTCAAACTCAAACCTATTTGTCAAAATTCCGACCCACAGATTCTCTCAAATGTAATCATATGAATTCAACTTCACTAGCCCAGCAATAAAGAACAAATGCCCACTGTGATTCACCCATTTTCTAATCAAAATTAAGCATCAGTGTTTTCCTCCGCATGCTGATTGGGCAGTGGCAAAATATGACAAGTAGCACATGATATTACTTGAAAGCAAAGTATGGGTTCATAACTACTAACACTGCCAGTTCATTTCCCAGAACAAAATAGACATTTGAAAGAAGGAAAAGAACAAACAGAAAAAATAAAAAATAGAAATTCATTACGCTAGCTTATTCAAGGCTAAAAAAAATAACCAAAGAATCAGTTAGCTGTGTGTAGGAAAAGCTTAAGATAATTACTAGAACTAGCAATTCAGAGATGTTGTTCAATGACGCAATGTCAAATCCAAAATTGCAGCAAAAAGAATTAAAAGAAGAAAATGGCAAAACATAAAACAGGCTTGAGAAGCATTTCCTGTAAATGAAAGTTGTGAATTCAGATGTAGTTCGTCCCGCTTAAATTTCTGAATTCAAATTCGAAGGGGCAATAAGCAATAACTAGATCAATAGAAAACAGGAGATAGAATGAAAATGACAAAAAGAAAAAGTTTACCTCAAGAAGTAAAAGTCCAATGACACCAAGAACAAGGCCAGCAGCTCCAAGAAAGCCAATAGACTCGCCGAAGAACAAGGAAGCAAGTATAGCTACCGTCAAAGGTTGTGAATCAATTATAACCTACAAGTGCAGTGGCAGTAGATTCAGATCCAGTCTACCAATTGGAGTTGGAGGATTAGAAAAGTGTGTGCTCATTGATTTAAACTGACAAACTTACACTGCCCAGACCAGCAGATGTCCGCTGCAAACCTTGAGCGAGAAACCCTTGGAAACAAGCGGCATCGACGAGGCCAAAAAGTGCAATCGATAGCCAGGCGGTGAGGCCAGATGGAAAGGGGCGCCTTCGGGAGGAGGCAAAGGCAACGAGGAGAAGGCCGGCAGGGATTAGACGGAAGGCTGAGACGAAGAAAGGGCCCGTTCTTGGCAGAACCTCCTTCATGGCCACCATGGAGGTACCCCAAAAGAAGAAGGGAGAGACCAATACTGCCCATTCTTGCACTTGCTGTATCAATTCCAAATCCAATCCAACGGTAGTCTGCTGTTGAGTTTCTTCGGAAGAGACCACGTGCTCTACGTCCTGGCCTGTCCCCACGCAATCGACGGCAGACGAAGACTGTGAATCTTGGAGTTCGGGGTCACCACTACCACTACCAAGGGTGCAATTGGCAATAAAATTATTGTTCGGGTCACTGCTTCGTCGTCTTCCATTATATTGAGAAACAGAAACAGGAAGGCAACTCCAAGTGGAAGAACATGGGAGTGGAGGAGGACCGAGTGCGAGTGGTACATTACCTCGTCTTCTGATACCAGTAACCGAATGGCGGCTTGGCGACGCAATAGCAACGGAGACTGAGCAATAGCTGCAGCAGGGGCAGCAAGAAAAGCCTGAGGCTGAGACCGAGGATAGCAGCCACCCCATCCCCATTAGTTAGTACCTCGTCCACTCAAATTGAAAATCATTTCATTCAGCGGAGAAGTTAATCACTCACCAGTCACCAATATTTAGTGCTGCGCTGACCACACACGTCACCTCTACTTTGGTAAAAATACTTTGTACTTTCGAGTTTCAGTTTTGAGTCGCTGTATTCTCTCTCCAAACATTCTTAAAAGTGTTTGTTTCAAAAAAATAAAAAAAATTCTTAAAAGTGAGATTCTTTAAAAGTGAAATTATTTATAAACTCTCGGTTATCTTACAATTTAACGTTAATTGTCATGTTAATATTATAAAATAATATATCATGCTACTTCATGAAGAGTCTCAGTTTTTACGGAGTCCCCACTTCTTGCTATAACAGAAAGACTTGTGGAAAATCTAGTTGGACCCACCAAAAAAGGCGAAAGTCATAGGTTGAGAGTCTATTATCTTAATAATGAAAAAAAAAAGCCCTATAGCTCTTAGGACCAAGAAGAAGCGGCAAGCACCGAGCACAAAATATATAAACCATACTATGCTAAGTTTAGAAAAATGTCTTATATAAGATTAAAATTTGATTTTAGTCCCTAAACTATAATGTCAACATATGCATTCAATTTCTTTTTTAATTTATTATTTTTTGTGTCCATAAATTAAATTTATGAAAAATCCTGTTAATTTTAATACTCATTTGCATTCAAATGAATTAGCTTTATTTGTTGACATTTTGTGCCACCAATTTATGGTAAATATCTTATATAAGAAAATATTTTGATTGAGAATTTTCGATACACTCAAGTTTTGCATATTTTCTAAAGTGCCACTAATGTATTACAGTATATTTAGGTTCAAACATGTCGGTAAACTAGTTTAGTATAATATGTTTGGTGTAACAACCCGTTCCTAATTTTACGATTTTATTATTTTTAAAAGAGTGAATTGACAAGAATGCCCTACAGGAGAGGATTTTGACTTTTGTTGACCATCGTTTAGAGGGATGTATGACCCGTTCTTTTAGCGTATTTGGGTAATACTCGACAATACGAACTCGTAGGCGCAAGTGGAATCGAATTTGGAGCTACGATGAAAATTCTACAAAACTGCGAACACGAATGGCGGTTAGGTAATTTCACTTTTACAGAAGATATTTTTCTATTTCATCATTTTGTGGTTTGGATTGTGTGCCCAGTGGGACCCACACCCCACTCTTTTCCCTTACTCCCATGTTCCTTCTTCCATAACTCTCGAACTGAGTTATGCATATCATGCCATGATTAAATAATGTTATATTTAAAATGTTGCATTATTATGAAATTGTGAAATGTCAAACGATCCTACGGGATGCGCAGGTAAGTTCAGGTGATTTTACTTTGTGATTGGAATGGTTGCATTATGTTGGCATGCATATATTCATTTAGAGCTCATCATTGCTGCACCCCGATGTTAGTGCTCCAGCCCTGGGCCAGGGTACAGTCTTTCACGTGATGTTCACCTCCCGCACCGCACGCTCGCCTTGGATCCAAGTTTGGTGCTAACTCTGTCGTACATGTCACATTAGGTGACTCCGACTCGTAGGTGACCCGCGATTTATCGCTAGCCTTCACTTGATCGTAGCACTAGAGAGTACATATTTACACCCAGCCCTGTCGTACAAGTCACACTAGGTGACTCCGACTCGTGTGCAAGCATAGATTGATGAGCAATAGGTCCAGTCGTACAAGTCACATTAGGTGACTCCGACTGGCATGTTAGTTTAGACACATTTCACACATGACTTACATTTATTTTTTCTGAGATATTGTGACATGGCATGCTTTTGTTGTCACTGCTTTTATGCATTGGTTTTTTTATACTTACGTAGTATGATTTTCTGGAAACTATACAGGTTTTACGGCGAGGGGTTATAACGTTATCAAAAGCTTTTTATTAAAACTTTATTTCCAGGCCCACTTACACTTGTTTTTCGCCCTTCCAAGTTCTAGTAGCAGAGTTTTCGTACCGACGAGGATTATTGGCAAATCTTGGTGTAGACAATTACCATCGATGGTATAATTCTCACCCTATTTTACTGTACTGTATTTATGCTCTGTCATCACGTGTGAATTGGGTTCATTCCTGCTCACAGCGCACTCTTGTATTTAGACACTATAAGGTTTAAATTTATTCACATTTTCCACATCACTACACTTTATGGCTTCGTCACCTTCCAGGTGTTGGCCAACACAGTTAGATTCGGAGTCCTAGTGGACATTCCGGGTCAGGGTGTGTCAATAGGCCCCCTCACACGAAGATGAAGTTGTACGACTTTGGGTTACGCCAGAGAAGAAATATATAACATAACAAGCTGTCCGACACTAGTTTTGCTAGTAAAGCTAGGAGTATGTCATAAACATCTCACTACTCATCAATTGTGTCCTATGACGATAGACAGATACATACTCATGTTGTGTGTATGTGTTGTATGATTACCCACTAAATAAGCACGGAAAACATAAATCACATTTTTTTCATGTCAAACCTCGAAGCTTAAAACCTCAAACATCATATCACAAAATCATGGAACCTTTCTAGCTCAAAACGTCATAACCAGGAATCATAAACATTTCAATAAATGTGATTTCCATAAACATGAAATTTCATGAAACGTTAATTCGAAAAATCGTAAATACTTCATAAAGGTAAACTAAATAAATCATAAATTATTCAATAGGGTAACGTATTAATAAACGTAAATAATTCATGAAATGTAGAATTATGAAATCATGTTTTTCATGAATGCAAGCCTAATATTTTTATAAAAACATGCAATTTGAGAAGGAATCCACTCACAGATACTCTGTCGCCAAATAGTTGTTCAAACTAGAAAGGATGGGGTCGCCGCTAACAAATGCACCTAAGCACATAAAAGGACCAATTAGTAAAACCCTATCAAAATGATTGAATTTGAAAAATGGAGCGCGAATTTGGAATCAGGGTGTCGAAATACCCTAAAAGATCCCGGACAAATTTTGTAAAAAATCAACAGAAAAGTTAACGGTCAACCATAAAGTCAACCAAGACACCAAGCTAGTCAACTACATTATAACTTCTGAATTTCACTAAACAGATGCTAAAAACGGATTCAAGGCATCGAAATTAGTCTAGGAGGATTCTCGAGGAACTTTCGTAAAAGTCAACGCATGGAATATTCCAATCAAATCCAGTTCAGTCAACAAGTCAGGTTAATGGGTCAACAGGTCAGGGTCGGATCCGGGTTGTGGGTCAGGTCGATCTGGTTCGCTAGAAAACCCATCAGTTTCTACAGATTTTGGCCGAAAAACTGAGAAATTTTCATATGGCTATATCTCTCTCATTTCTCATCCAAATTCGACCCATAATATATCAAAATGAAGCTAGAGAATAATAGAACAAGATTATACCTATTTGGAAGCCAAAAGGTGGCTAGAGATGGCCAAAAAAATCCTGCAAAGTGCCAGAGTTTCACTATAAAACTAGGGAAACTTTCCCCGAGAAGTGTCTATGTCCAAACAAGATCAAAACATCTCAAAAACAAGCCAAACATACTCCTAGACACGATCTACAAATTTCTAAAGAGTTTTCAACCCTTACCTTCATCGGAATCAGCGAGAACTCGTTGGAGATATTTTTTTCACATTGATCGTTGTTGTGCAGCGAGGGAGGGATGAGTTCGAAGGGTGTTTTTTTTTTCTTGGTTCTAGCTCGTGGGGTTAACAAAGAGGATGAGGATGGTGGTGGTAGTGTTGTTGTTGTTGTTGTGTGTGTGTGTGTGTTGAGCTAGGAGAGAGAGTTGCAAGGAGAGATGAGGGAGAGAGACTGAAGGGAGAGAAAGAAAGTCACAGGGAGGGCATTCGGAGAACAAGGAAACATATATGGGCTCTAGTGGCTCATATAACAAGGCCAAGAGAGACAAAACGGGAAAATATCTCGCGAAACCTAAAATTATTGAAATACCCCTAACGTTTCGAATTTCATAAAAACGTCGTCCTACACGTTTGTAAGAACAAGTACTACAAGGATACGCTAACAGAATGGGTTATATGTCTCACGATACGAGGGTCAACGAAAGTCAAAAATCTCGCCTCTAGGGGCATTTTGGTCAACTCAGACCCTTAAAATTATAAAAACCGTAAATTTAAGGATGGGTTATTACTATACCCCAAAGGCTTTAGGGATGTTAATAGAACCTAGCTCTCACAGCTCCAACAAAATTAATTTGTGTCATAAGCTCAACCCATCCTCGATTAATTCTGCATAATCAGTTTTGAAAGTATATGCAGATGCAGTTTGTATCCTTTATTAACTAGGATATTAATATATTATTTTTTATTTTTTAAATTTTATCAAGGATTCAGTCTTCTTGATTTGTTTGGAAAGATCGAGAGGGAAAGAGATTAAAGTTTCTTCACTTTCTATGACTCCAAATACGATCATATTTTTTTAGACCTCTTTTGTACTCGATCATGACCAAAGAAAAACAAACTCTTTCGAAAGTTATAAATCATTCTTTCATACTGATCTGTAACTGCTCATGCTGTTGAGTCTGGTAGTACGCCAGAGCACCATTGGGGCTGTTCTTCCGGTTGAGAGCAGCAGCGGCAGCATCATCTAGTTTCGCAGAGCTTGGAGCCTATTGAAGCAAAGGAGGAAAAATTGGGGGTGGAGATGATAGAGCAAATGCGGTGGTGGGGAGAGACGTAGACTAAGTCGTACGAGGAAGAAGATTGGTCTTTCATCGTCAGGAGTGAAGGTTTGGAGGAGGAAGCAATGGGTTTTGGACGCGAGGTGATGGCGTGTGAAAGAATTACAAAGGGAAAGAGAAGAGGGAACAACGATGAATGATGAAGGAGATAGACAAAAGTTTAGTTTCGTGATCGCTCTGTGTAATGCTAATTTGGTGGTGAAACTCTAAAACTTTGGAAACCCGTGAATTTCATATTTTTCAGAAATTCGTACAAGTAGTATGATTTGAATGGTGTCTCCGGGAATTTTGCACCTTCGAAAATGCCAAGGCCTACTGCTATACAACTACAAGGTAAGAGGCGATAGGGTAAATTTGACTTACGGTTGAATTATAGCAGCAACAAGAAAAAACTAATTGCTAGTTTGTAAACTATTGCTGTCATTATTTTATAATTCCCTTATTTTCTCCCTTTCAGGTTAAATGTGTCTTGAAATTGGATTGAAGGTTGCTCTTGCTGCTTTATAGTAAAGTATATGATATTCGAATAAAACACAATTCATCACATATAATCTTTCATTTTCTTCCAAATTAAGACGAATTTCAATTCATTTTTGTGGAATGAATTGATATATGCATATACAAGTTGAAGTCATTTCCCTCTTTATAAAGCACCTTTTTTTTCAATCTTTACAAAGCACCTTAAGTAGTTAAAGAGCCTTAGTAGGAAAAAAACAAAAAAAAAAACAAAAAATCTTTAAACCACTTTCTCTAATAACAGATAAAATGACATTATTCACGTGAGTTTACAGTTACTTTCAAGAAAAAGGACCCAATGTATCTTAGGTTTGATAGAATCACAATGGGAAGCATTGAACCCTCCCCTTGACATTGTTCACTTTCCAAATCATGTCGGTATTATGTTGTTATAAACTGATTCTGCTAAAAAAATAAAGTATACAAAACTAATTCTACATGTATTTGAAACTGATTATGCACAAATAGTTAAAGAAGGGTTGAACTGATTCTGCAAAAATTGTCGAAAATGGGTCGAACTGATTCTGCAAAAATAGTTGAGGATTGATTGAACTGGTTCTGCAAAAACTGTCAAAGATGAATCAAACTGATCCTGCAAAAAATGGTTGAGAATATGTTGAATTGATTCTGCAAAAGTAGTCGATGACCAAGGTATTAAATATCGGTAATATCGGAAATATCGGTAGTCCGAAAACACGGAAATATCGATGGAAATATCGGGATAATATCGATATCGATAAAATTTCCATGGAAACCACGGAAATTGTAAGAAAAACTTGGAAATTTTTATTGAAACTTTGCAGGATGTTTATTTAGTCAATTATCTATTAGTTTATCACAAAAAATTGGAAAGAAATGCATTGCATGATGGATTTAACATTATCAAGTTGATTATATAGCGAGCTGGCAAACATTGTGAGTGTAGAAAATATATAGTAATTAATGAAAGAAGTTTAAACACACCAAAATCATTTATATATAATGAATTAGTGCAATATTTTACACTTTATACATTACATGGTAAGATACATGAGTGACTTAGTACCACATAGAGTTCCTATGAGGTTCAAAATTTTCACTATCTTCATCATCTCTATGTGTAGAGTGAGTGTATTGTGAAGAGTAGTTATCAAATGAGAAATCCCCAAAATAGTTTTGCATGTAATTGTTAACATGCCACCCATATGGATCCGAGATTGGTTGACGTTGTCCATAACCAAAATCATTTGAAGATTGAGTGTCGGATTCTTTCCATGAGTCGCTCGATTCCATCCCAACATGAATGGGATATGAAGGGTAGGGAAATGGTTGGTTAGGAGTATAACCATAGTTACTACTTCCTTCTTCACTTGACAAAGTCCCCTTGCCTCTTTCTGTACGAGTATAGTCCTTCCCTATGGCTCCAATTCCTGGTCCTGCCCGCCTACTGCCATGGTCCTCATCCTGTGTTGCATGCGTGAAGTTTGCCTCACCAGTGAAGGGGCTCATAAATCCAGGAGGTGGTCCATAATAATTTCCATATCCACCACTACCTCCAGCTCCACTACCTCCTTCATCATTCCCACCTCCGATGGTAGGTGAGTCTCCTGATCTTGTAGTAGAGCTATCATTAGTATCAGCAGGATGTTGTGGTTGTGTAGGATTGGAAGAAGGTGGAATTCCAGTGTTTCTGTGTGCAGGGATATTTTCACCTCTTTTCACCTCTGCAACGCACATGCAAAGACAATTGAACTTGAGCAGATTATAATATTGTTAATGACATTTGGACTTGAGCAGATTTGAACTCAACCAAATCTGCTACACACACACACACACATCTGCACGGGTCCACAATTAGTTTGCTGAGTTGTCATTTGCAAGCCTTCGTGGCTGGATGACAAACCACCACCTGTCTTGGCAGTGGTACATCACGCAGCAAGCACACGCACACACGCAGCAAGCACACGCACACACGCAGCAAACACACACACACACGGAGCAAACATAAGCACACACGTAGCAAGCGAACGCAGAGTATACAGAGTCTGTCTCCTTCTCTCTCCCTCACAAGAACAGACTCGGTCTCCTTCTCTCCTTCTCTCCGTCTCCGTCCTCACGAGTCACTCACTCACAACAAATCAGAGAGAGTCACAACAAATCAGAGAGAACAGACTGTCTCCTTCTCTCTCCCTCACAAGAAATCCGAGAGAGAACAGACTCAGTGACTCGGTCCGGTCTCCTTCTCTCCTTCTCTCCGTCTCCGTCCTCACGAGTCGTAACAAATCAGAGAGAACAGACTCAGTCTCCTTCTCTCTCCCTCACAAGAAATCAGATCTTCTCCTCTGTACTGCACCACCAGTCACCAGATTCCCCTCTCTCTCTCTGGTTTTCCGTTAATGGCTTCTCTCATTGAAGTTTTCCGTTAATGGATTCTTCTCTGCCTGGGTCTCTCCCTCGGTCTCTCCGTCCGTCTCCTTCTCTCCCTCGGTCCGGTCTCCTTCTCTCCTTCTCTCCGTCTCCGTCCTCGTACCCACCACCTGTGGTTTTTCCTCCTCCCTTTCTCACCTCCCGGCGGCGGCGGGGACGATGAGTGGACGACGACGACGACGAATATTAGCGATATTATCGCGACATTTAAAAGATATTTTTATTTTAGTAAAAAAAATATCGGTCCTTCAAAAAAACGATATTATCGGCGAAATATCGCCGATAATATCGATATTTAATACCTTGTCGATGACTGATTGAACTGATTCTGTAAAAATGGTCGAAAACGGGTTGAACTGATTCTGCAAAATGGTCAAGGACAGTTTGAATTGATTCTTCGAAAATAGTAAATGACTGATTGAATTAATTTTGCAAAAATGGTCGATGACTGATCAAACTGATTCTGCAAAAATGAATGAAGACGGGTTTAACTAGTTCTACAAAAATGGTCGATGGCAGGTTAAACTAATTCTGCAAAAATGGTCGATGACTGATTTGAATTGATTCTGAAAAAATGGTCGATGACGATTGAATTGATTCTGAAAAAATGGTCGAATACGGGTTGAACTGATTCTGCAAAAATGGTCGAGGACGAGTTAAACGGATTATACAATAATGGTAGACGACTGATTGAACTGATTCTGCAAAACTGGTTAAGGACGGATTGAACTGATTCTGTAAAATAGTCAAGGATGAGTTGAGCTTATGACATATATTAATTTTGTTGTGATCGAATACGGGTTGAACTGATTCTGCAAAAATGGTCGATGACGAGTTAAATTGATTCTGCAAAAAATGGTCGACAACTAATAGAACTGATTCTGCAAAACTGGTTAAGGACGGGTTGAACTGATTCTGTATAATAGTCAATGATGGATTGAGCTTATGGCATATATTAATTTTGTTGGAGTTGTTAAGGTTAGGTTTTAAGCCTTAGGGGCATGACTTAGGGGTGGGCAAACGGGTCTTGGATCCGCGGGTAGGGGCGGGTACAAGCGGGTACGGGGCGGGTCTAGTGTTTTAAAATCTGAAACGGGGCGGGCCGGATCGGGTTCTTGTTAGTTGCGGGGCAAGGCGGGTCTAAATTACTAAGAAAACGGGCCCCCGGCCCGAACCGTATACCCCGTCCAATATATGGAGCTTTGATCTCCTAGTCATCTGCAGATGTCTTCTCAGTTTCTCGAAGACTCGAACCTCTCCAGACTGACCTTCCTCCCTCTCAACTCTCACACATCTTGACTCTGGACTCTCATCGATCTTGATATTTCTCTCCCAGACTGACTCTCCGTCCCATCTCATTTAGGGGATCCAGATCCTTATATGAACGAGGGATAAAAGTGGCGACTCAGATCGTGTCTCTTTGCTCCTTCCTTCATCCCTGTGTTCGCATTCCCAAGCCCTCATCGCATCTTTCTATCTGGTAATCTCCTTACGGTGCGTTTCAATCAATGGCTGCGAATCGCTGATTGAGGCCCGAGGTTAGCGCAGATCTACTTCTGATACTTGATTTTTTCCTTTCGTTTTGTGCCAGATCGGCTTTGATTCTGTTGGCTCATCTTTCAATCCGACATCGTATTGTATGCATGTAGGTTTATCCACTGTTCGCTGCCACAAGGGTCGCCGTAGGGATCTACGGGTTGAGTATGTACCGTCATATCACCATCAACCCTGAACGAGGTCCCTCCCACCCACTACCTGATCAGCATCTTCGTATATCAAGGTCCATGCCACACACCACATGACCACCATCTTCGTCGAACGAGTTCATTGACGCCAAGAACTTGAGGTTGGTGAGCTCCCTGCTGCGATTATGCTTCCAATTTTTAAAAAACCCAAATTGGTTTTGATTTGGCTCACGTTTTGGACTCTGAATCCACTGAGCTCGTTATTTTCAGAACAGTTCAATGGGATTTGGCAGCTGGGTGAGAATCCAAATGGGTAGCAAATTTTGGCGGATTTTCCAGATCCGCATGTGGGTATGGAGGAGCTTGAGTTTTGAGATTTGGCTGTGGGGGTTGAAAGGATAAGGACAGTGACGACAGAGATCATTTCGGCCCGTGGGGACCCATAGAACTGGCCCGTTTCAAAAGGGCCGGGTTAGGTCCGGTTCTCATTTCGAAAATTCCAAAACCCGCCCCGCCCCGCCCCGTATTATTTACAAACGGATCGGTCCGGTTCCTTCAATTTTGGGCCCGGCCCGGCCCGTGCCCACCCCTAGCATGACTGGTATTTTAAAACATTGTTTCCATGTTTTTGTTGGGCTTTAATTTTTAATTTTTAATTTTTTATTATTTTTATTTTTTTATGTTTTGTCTCTCCTTGACTTGTTTAAAAACTAGTAGAGTTCCTTAAAATATAGTGAAAGTTTTTGTCTCTATATATAAAGCTCCCTTACTTGTAGTTTTTAATTACCATTTCAACTAAAGTATTTGTTTGGTTAATATAGTCAATTAAATAATACAAGTATTAAAAAATAGAAATGTAATTAACACTTCAAAAATCTCATTCTACACTCCTCACAAGTGTATTTTTTCTTTCTAATTATAGAAAATTTGGAGTTCCAAATAAGATTTTTGGAATGTTAGTAATAATTCATTTAAAAATAAGTTAATTATATTACTACATTGAGCTATATCGGGCCGGATCTAAACTCAGCCCATAGGTCAGCCCAAGGCATAAAATGCAAAGCTCAGGCCTTATCTATTTAAAATCGAGTCGGATAAAGCCCGACTCTAAGACTGGGACAGGCCAACACACAGTCCAAATAATAGGGCTGGGCTAGAGCCAACCCATCGGGCCTCGACCGTTCCTACAGGACCTTACTTAAAGTTGAAGATGAAAATTTAATATAATTTAAGGGAGTTTTAACGAAAAGTCCGCGGTACTGTTCACTTTAACGAAAAACCACATTTTTACACTAAAAAGTCAAACCTGCTACTATTCACTTTACCCTTTATTTTGTCCTTATCGTTAAAACTCAAAGTTTTCAAACTCTTTTCATTAGTTTTCCTTATAATTTATGCTAGTTGGAGATGAACCATTATTAACCTTAATTTTATTTTTTCTCACAACTGTAACTAGGGCTGCATTGAGCGGGTTAGAAGGTCAATTCAATTCTAACTCAACCTTTACAATTCAGGTTCGAGATGAGTTTCATTGGAGTCCACTCAGGTTCGAGTTTAATTGGGTTTTGGTTTACTTAAGTTGAAATTTGGGTTATCAAACTTTGGAATCGGAAAAATTGTGTGAAGAAGGGAAAAGCATGATCACTAGAGCCCCTGATAGTGGTGTTTGGCAACTAGCCCACTCCTAACCACGTATATTGATATTGTCTAACTTAATCACCTATTACCTGGTGTCGAATTTTATCATAAGAAGACTCGGTATTATTAGGAGTGAAACCATAAACTTGTATATTGTATTTTATGTTTTCAATACTCTTCTTCCATCCTCCCTGTTGACCATAAATAGTGGAACCCTGAGCAGTTTCTACCCTCACATGTGACACTTCGCCTTTGCAACCATTTTATTATTGACTCATCAATGTTGATCTAGGTAAATGATCACCACTAGATGTAATATTAGAATAGAATTAGTGAATAAATAGGGTTTGAAACTACAAATTTAGACCGAGTATGCAAAGCCCTTAATTCATATAAAGCTTAAATAATATTATGAAGGATGATAGCTGTTGGATTGGATTTGGGTATTAATATTCACCATTTCCTTGAATAGGGTTTAGGGCTGAGGGTGGAAAAGTCTTGGCATAACAAGGCTTTTTGGAGTAAAACTTGTATAGTTCTCATTGCAGATAAAAATTTGGCTTGGTCTTGCGTGACCCAGTCAGGCGGGTACGTATCGTATTATAATATCAAATACATATAATACTCATTACAGACAAAAATTGGCTTGGTCTACGTATCGTATTATAATATCAAATACATATCATCATATACTCTTAAATATATTTTGTGTATTATAATACATATCATGTGGCTTGCTAAGTCATTTAGTACACTTAAATATATTTTTAATCTTTAATTTGATAATTAAAACACTATTACCAACAAATAAAATTAACAATTAAACCGTAAATAAACAATCTAGAGCTACCCCCACCCACCCCCCCAAAACCCCCCACCCTGCCCAACTCGTCAGCAAAGAAACCCTAAGCCACTAGAGCTCTTCGCCTGGGGATGGCAAAAGTATTCATCCATTTAAAATTCACGATTAGAATTACGGATATAACTATTTATTCATGAAATTTAAATAGATAGTTACGGGTATTATTCGAGGTTATAAACAGATACCCGTTAATCGTTTATTTTAATATATGTAAAATAAATAAATAACTAAAAATCCTAAAATTCTTCAACTTCTCCCAAACTCCCGCCGCTCGTCTCTCTCCTCGTTGCCTTCTCTCTCATCTTCGGCAAAACAGTCGACTTGTTGCCCATTTCTAGACATCAATGACAATTATGCTTGCATTGTAGGGTGTTGGGATATAATCATTTTAAGATAATCTGGATTGACTTGCTCCCGAGTTACGTTGGGGGATACTCTGGTTTGTTACGTTTCCATTGGTGTTGTAATAATGCTTTTCATAACTAGTGCTAGAACCATTTGTTTAGAGTTATCATCCTATGTTCTGCCTGGATGCGTTATCCATAGTATATATTATGGAGCTAAAAATAATCAAGAGGCGACACTTGGATTTTTGGATAAAAGAGGACAAAAATACCCTTGAGACATAATGGGATTCCTACGCGCGAGCAGCGGACAACCATCCCTCAACCAAGTCAAAAGTGCCCAAAATAGGTAACAATTTAAAGCCTATCTCATCAAATCCCTTCTACAAGGTAACTCCCAAAACCTATTTCATTCCATATATTTTCTACTTCATTATTTAGCTAATCAATTAGCTATTTATTATATTCATTCCATAACTTCTAAAACATTCCTTCTAAAATCATGATAATTGGCTAATTAATAGGTTTATTGCCTAATTAATCCATTAATTGCCAATTAAATCATCCATTATACCCAAAAAACACCATAAAGACCGGTTATCCTCCCCCAAGGAAATCAGTCATGCCTTTTACCTTTTCTACCACATCTTTACCCTTTTATGATAATAATTAGCCAATTAATTAGAGAATTATTTTAATTGATTAGCTAATTATTCCATAACTCCCAAATTGAAACAAATCAAGAACCTAGCCAAAAAACAAAGCTAGGTGGCCGGTCCTTTCTCACCCAAAGAGGCCGGCCACTCCCCTATAAAAAGCCACACATTTTCTCCAAAACACACTTCCAATTCTCTTGCTAAAATTCTCTAAAATTCTCTAAAATTCTCAAAAACTCTTCCCTCAAAATTCTAACTTTGGCATCGGAGGTTCTTCGGCCAAAGTCCCCCCCTCCCATTATCATGGGCGCGTGAGGCTCTTGGCCTTGACCTAAGGTGTTATTTGTTTTGTAGGTGCAATTTTGTCCAAGAAGAATGAGGAAGAAATTTGCATCCACAAATTCATTCATCATGGGCGCGTGAGGCTCTTGGCCTTGACCTAAGGTGTTATTTGTTTTGTAGGTGCAATTTTGTCCAAGAAGAAGGAGGAAGAAATTTGCATCCACATATATTAACTCAAATTCATAATAAACATAGTAATTCTGTTACATTAATTAACACTAATATATACCCACACACAAAGTGTGAAATTTTTCACTTTTGGTTTATTTGCTTTGACAAACGATAGATTTGTTAGATTAAGAAACTGATGGGGTTCAAACCCAACCATGGTGTAAGAGCAACACTCATCTCCACTACTATGGTAGAGAGCCACTTTTGTTTTTAAAATTAAAGAAAAGAGGAATATAGTGAGAGAGAACGTGGAAGTGGGAGAGAGGGAGAAATGTTTGTTTTTTATTTTTCCTAAATGGGTTTTTATCACCAATGGTCCCTGAGATTGATCAAACTCATCATTTTTGGTCCTTCACTTTCAAAATCAATCAATGTCGTCCCTGACATTCACCACCGCACATCAATTTGGTCATTCCGTTTAGATTCCATCAAATATTTCTGTTAGTTTGCATGTGGGACCCACAAAGTCAATAAAATGGTGACACGTGTATTACACAAAAGAAGGTTTTTATCACAAATGGTCTCTGACATTAATCAAACTTCTCATTCTAGTCTCTGAGTTTCAAAAATCAATAAATTTGGTCTCTGACTTTAAGTACTGCACATTAATTTAGTCATTCCGTTAAAATTTTGATCATTATTTTTTGTTAGTGTGATAATATGGCCCTATTGATCCAATCATATGGCGCCACATGGATTAATTATTAAAAAAATATTTTTTAAGATTAAAAACTAAAAGTACTATAATAAATTAAAAAAAAAAACATCATCATCTTGTCATGCGTGAACTCACTTCTCATTCTATTTAGTTGGTTATAATCCTATCAAATTTGAATTGAATTTGAATTCGATTTTATCGAATTTAGATTGAATCTTATTTTCCAATCGGGATTGTGGAATGCGAGATTAATGTCAGCGCAGAATATTCGTCAGTTGGTTCACCCTAAAAAAAATTAGTTTCTTATAGTTAATCCACTTGGTGCCATATGATTGAACTAGTGGGACCACATCAGCACACTAACAAAAAATATTGACGAAATTTTAATGGAAGGACTCTATTGATGTGCGATAGTGAAAGTCAGGGACCAAATTTATTGATTTTTGAAACTCAATGACCAAAATGAGGAGTTTGATCAATGTCAGAGACCATTTGTGATAAAAAAAAAACTTTCTTTTGTGTAATACACGTGTCACCATTTTATTGGTTTTGTGGGTCCCACATGCAAACTAGTAGAAATATTTGACGGAATCTAAACGAAATGACCAAATTGATGTGTGGTGGTGAATGTCAGGGATGACATTGATTGATTTTGAAAGTGAGAGACCAAAATGATGAGTTTGGTCAATCTCAGGGACCATTGGTGATAAAAACCTTTCTTAAATTAGAGATGATAAAATCACATGTAGGTGAGGTTTAACAAAAAAAAGCAGACAAAAATATTTTTTCACCCTCTTTTGGTTGACAAAGAGGATTTCATTAATATGTAGTTTAGATTAGCTATATATGGATGTTCTGTAAATTGTATCTATTATGTGTGTACATTGTGCTTCCTTTTTAATAATATGTACATATATATTGTATCTAGCTTGTGAAATTCTTTTTCTTTATTTTTCTCAGAAGGTATGGTTGTTGTTCTTTTTTTATATACATGTATTTACTAGCATTATAAGATTTATACAGCCGACGCTGCTTATGAGAATAAATCTTGGTTGATGTTATACATTGTAGGGCTCTTTTGGTGACAACGATTCGATGAGACTTTTTATTGAATGTGCTAAAGCATTAGAGTGTTCAAAAATTTAGTTACTGGCATTATAATTTCAATTATTAGAATTGTATGCAGACTTGAATGATTGAAATATGAAAATGTATTTTAAATGTACCTATAAATGGGTAAAAAATGTGTAGACGTGTAAAAAAAAGGTAAACAGGTATGCGGTTATGGTTAAGTGGGTAAGCAGTTATGGGTATAGTTAACCGTTTACGAACAGTTACGGGTATGAGTATAACTATTTATGCAGTTACCCAACGGGTAAATGGTTATGGGTAAATAACCACGGTTAGAGCATCCCCAGTGAGGAGCTCTGTGTGGGGCTAGAAAAGTGGTGGATATAGCCCATTTTAGAGTTGTGAATAATCTTTTGGGCTTTATAAAAGAATCTTCCCAATGAGGGGTTATGTATCTGTCGGGCTCTATATGGGGCTATATATTTATTTATGTAGTAATTTGATTACGCAATAAATTTATTTTTGTCTTAGTTTTTCTTAAATTGATTCTTAGACGTGTTATTTTAAATTTTTTAATGAACTTTTGAACCTAAAAAAATTCAAATTCTTACAAAAATTAGATTTCATCACTTATGTACCGTCAGATTAGATTCTTTTATCTCAATCTCATCCGTTAGTTTGTTTTATGAAATCATATAAGATAAGATTTCACTTCATGACGACCACTTGATTGAATTATCTTATCTCAATCTTATCCGTTGGTTTAATTATCTAATTGGCACATTCTTCAAAATCAAACAAGATAAGATTTTATTTCATTACAACCAATGGATTTGATTATCTTATCTCAATCTCATCCGTTAGTTTATTTCTCTGATTGACACTTCTTCGAAATCAAACAAGATAAGATTTCATTTCGTCACAACCAGTGGATTGGATTTATCTTATTTCAATCTCATATGTTGGTTTATTTATCTGATTGGCACATTCTCCGAAATCAGACAAGATAAGATTTCATCTTCCACTAATCCTTAGATCAGATTTCGCATCTCAAGTTAACTCGTTGGATCGTCATCTTGAATGTCATTCACATTTTATAAATGATATCACACTAATATCATAATACATAAGCTTCCAATCCCTTTAATCTCAAAAGCCTTCCGACCACCAAATTATAATGGCCCAACCATGGAATGATAACTCCTCGTCTGATGACGATAATGCTACTTTTGCAATGGCAGGGGCTATGTATCAGCACTTCCAAAGACGTTTAGAGGTTGCTCAAGTGCAAAATGAGCCGAAACACGGTGGCATCTCGAGTAATTTGTGCCCTTTTGTGATTTTTCCCCCATTGGAGGAAAAATGAAGAGAGCAAATAGAAAAAAGAAAAATTGTTGCAACTAACAATTTGGAAATGAAACAAAAATTAAGAAGTTTGTGAAAGATATAATTTTTGAAGAAATTTATGGGGATTTTATAGCAAATATGTGAAGAGAAAAAGTACAAAATAAAAATGAAAATAGAGCGGTTGAAAACAACAGTATAAAAAACAGTAATAAAAAAGGAAAACTAATGAAAATGGCTTAAAAATTTTGAGTTTTAATCAAAATGACAAAAAAATGTTGTAAGTGAATAGTACCAGGAATGACTTTTTAGAGTAAAAGTGTCATTTTTGTTAAAAATGAACAATACCAAAAATGTTTCGTTAAAACTTTCTAATAAAAATGAGAGGCCACCCACCCAATTTGAATTATAAAACAAGAAGGAAAATAATTGGGATAGCAAGACGGCAACAAAAAATGGTGGGCTCCATTTTTTTATTTAAAAATAACAAAAAAAAAGTCTGAGCTCCATTTTTTTATGTGGGTCTCATTAATTTTTGAGACTAGATGTAACCTAATTTTTTATTATTCAAGAAAAAAAGTTGCTAGCCCTTATGACAGACGTAGCCCTATTTTCCGGCCCATTAGGGATGAAATTTCTCATTAGGGCTTCAAATATGGTAACCTCATGGATAATAAAGCCTCTATTAGGAATGTTAAAACCTGCCAGCCATAACCGTTGTTCATTCCAAGCCCCACTCTAACCCCATCAGCGGCCCCACTCCGACACCGGTTACCTAAACCATTACTCATTTTAAAAAGAAAATTAAGAAAGAGGCTAAATCTGACTTTTGCTCAACTGTCTACATCGTTGGATGTACTGGTTCATATGATCATATCTTTAACTTTGGGCGGAGATTCAACCGCCCCGGAATGGGATTGGATGTTAAGGTCTCTCTCTCTTTTTGTTTTTATTTTTAAGGTCTTCTAGAAAGAAAGGTGTCCATTTAACGCTTAGAGTTTTGTCAGACGCGTGAACATATTGCTTTAAAAATAAGAAAAGCAAGAAGAAGGTTCCCGGGAACTTAAAGTCGTCGATTTTGCATACATACGTATGTTTGTTGAATATTAGCACTATAGGAGCACAGGTAAGACCTCCCTAATAAATAAAGATACAAAGGCGTGTACAAAGTCAAAAAAGAAAGCTTCAAATTTCAATCGTGTGATGTATACGACTCTTCTAAGTTGTAGCCTTGAAAGTCCGTCCAAGCAGCCTATATAACATCAGGTTAATACAAGCAGAAGAAGGAAATCTTTGCTCGCTGAGCTGCTACTTTCTCTATAATTATCAGACCCCAAAAATCTTCGCTCTCGCTGATCAAATCTTTGTTGCTAGATATATACATAGGGTCATACATACGTAGGTCGAACTAAATGGCAGATCACCAAAAGATTCATCCAGTACTTGATCGAGATGTTGAGGCACCACATGCAGCAGCCGAGGTACCCTTGGTACCGAGGGGAGCTTCTAAGTCGGATGGAAGTGATCCTGCCGATCAGCAGGGCAAGTATCCTCCTTTACAACGACGTACCTTTCCAGTGATGCACTCCCCACCACCCATTCACAAGAAGAAAAGTTGTTGCCGCAGGTGCCTCTGTTGGACCGTATGCCTGCTCATGCTCCAAGTGGTGGTCATTGCGATCACTGGTGGAATTATATTCCTCGTGTTCCGACCAAAGCTTCCAAAATATTCGGTGGACCAATTGCAAATAACCCAGTTCAACGTCAGCACTGATCAGAGCTTGTATGCTACTTTCGACGTGAGCATCACTGCACGAAACCCCAACAAGAAGATCGGTATTTACTATGAAGGTGGCAGCCGCTTAAGCGTGTGGTACACACGCACTAAGCTTTGTGAAGGAGCTTTGCCAAAATTCTACCAGGGTCACCGCAACACCACACAACTCCTGGTTCCATTGACAGGACAAAACCCAGATGCAAGCGGCCTGCTGGCCGCTCTCCAACAACAGCAGCAACAGACAGGTAATGTTCCGCTTACTCTCAGGGTCAGACAACCTGTAAAGATTAAACTCGGCAGCTTGAAGCTCCCAAAGATCTTCTTCGTGGTCAGGTGCAGGCTGCTGGTGGACAGTCTTTCGGAAAATAATGATATTAAAATTCAAAGCAGTAGTTGCAAGTTCCGGGGGATTAGGCTGTAATATTTAATTGGATTATTCTTTTAATTAATTAATACATTACGTTTCATAAATATGGCATAGGCTCATAGCTAGAGCGCGCGTCTTCTATTGTTGTCCCATAGGCGCAAGCTCTCTATTATTGGTAATATCACATTTCTTTTCTTCCATTAATAAAGATTTTTCGAATTTTTCCACTCTGCTTGGCGGATTTGTAATTTTCTGTGTATAAAGTTGTATTCTTTCAAATTCAGGTATATTATTTTCTGACTATTAATTCATATATAGCTGCATAATTTATTGATTATTTCCCTGTTTATTCATTAATTAATGTTCAAATAAATAGGCTATTCATGAGTACACCTTATAAATTGTTTGGAAAGTACATTCCCTTGGTGCGTCATGGTTTATGTTATGGTGGCGGTGGCAGGCAACCGGCAACAACCAATTGCACTATGTACTGCTGTTACATTTGCAACCTACCAGTCTAGTAAAAATCCATAAATTTTATTTTGTAAATCATAAATCCACCTGAAACATACTCTCACATCAAAAGCACATTTCCTCAACAAAAACAAAAATCTTAAAAATTAAAACCAATCACGTTGCAGGAACAAAAAGAGCACAATGGTATAGTATTCTTTTCTCATATAGTCATATAATCAACATGCACATCCATTTCAGGATATCAATTTTGATATCAGCAAAGTATATACCAGAAAGTGAATAAAAGCGCCAATGACCGTTGGCCAGATCAAACTTGCCTGCTGGTCCTCATTTATAATTGTACATTGCTTGGGAGAACCATCTATGACTCCTGCATGCATTTAGTTGTGTGGTTTGCTGCTGTGATAGCTTTTCCTGCAGAATTCCAATTTTTTTCTAAGTAGACTGTAGACCGTTACAGTCTCTAAGATCGCTTCCAATCTACTAACATTTTTTCTCTTAATAATATAACATGCTATGTTGTCACACTGCCCTCTTTAGAGTTTACCATGAATAAATTAATTCAAGATGATCAACATCATATTAGATACAGCAATTTTAGTCAACAACTAAACAAGTTTAAATAGAATTGCTGCCAATATCAAATGGGCTTCAAATTTGTGCATGATATAGTGCATTAAATCTACTGACTGAATTGCAAAAACAAATCCCATTAGTCATTTGAAATTGTAAAACTCACCAAAAATCAATTAATCCTGCCTAAAATGTGCGCACATAGACACAATGCATACATACACCTATTTAGCAATTCAAGATAACATTTTACCTTTCTGCTTTCTTTCAAGCTAGGAGTTCACCATTGTTAACCATGAGTAAGAATCCCGCGAAGAGAACCAGCTGCAACACGACGACGACCCCTATATCATTGAAACAGATGGTAAGTTCTCAGGCATATCCTCTTCTGTTGGAGAGAGAGAGAGAGCGAGAGAGAGAGAGAGAGGCAATACGCTTCATTACTGAATAACTCTTCAGAAATGGCTTCCATTTGCTTTCTCCTTTTCTCTTCTTTCACAGACTCTACCATTTCCTCATTCCCATAGTCAGAATCCCTATCATCAGGAAACAAAGAATAGATAAGGGTAACCTGATGATACTCTAAACATCATAAATAAGTTGGATAGGCTTGATAAAATGGATCTTACTTATATGGGGACTTCAAGAATGGAATAAGTCTGCTGAAGCTATTCCCGGATCGAGTATTTGTCTGCAATTCCAATTTGGAGTGGAGATAGAACATAAGGTCTTTCAAAATCCAAAATATCGAGACAATTGTATTCATTTCTGTTATAAATCAGTGTGCTTAAAAAACACACAGTAAACATAAAGTGCATAATCCTTTTTCCCATAACATGCAAAAAGAACCTTGGACAGCCTTTTTCACATATAAGCCAAACACTAATAGGCTTATCTAATATATGGGATTGATTTAACTGCTGCATAAATCAGTAAAATCCCAAACTGAACAGGATTTAATGATGTATTTTGTCTCGACAAGCCAAAATATAAAATTAAAAGACTAGCACAGATTGAAACCTCAACATACACCAGGTTTATTCAGAAGTTGATAATGCACCATCTCTTGACATGCCAATATATGAACTAAAGGGTTTGGCTCATATCACTACCCCTTACCCAATAACCATATGGAACTGAGAAAGATTAGAGCATTACCTTTCTGAAGCGTTTGAAATTTACAACTCTGTTGTTTGCAGTAGTAATAATGGCAGAAGGTAGGCTCGTATTTCGCACAATCAAATCTTGGCTATAAATAATATCTGCAATTCCACTTTCAGACTCGTCAAGCTTGCCTCTCATGTCACTACTTCGTCTAGAGCTCATGACATAGTTATCCTCAGATTTGATAGCTGCATAACTCATGGAGATTTCATGGGGTACAGTTTCAACAACTCCTTTGGTCCCAACAGATGAAGTTGCCAGAACTGAAGTGCCCATTTCTTCTGCATCAGAATCAGCTACCACAGTTTCATCTGTGGAGCATGAAGATGATACAACTACTGCAAAACAACAAAGATTCAGGTACACTGCCTTGCAGAAGAACACACACACACACACGTACTTGCATCTCACTAGTAGATAATACTCACACTTCAATGAAAATAGAAATAGTGTAGAGGTCATACAGAGAGTACTCACAGGAAAGAGAAAAGTGGCTAAGTAGTTTTATTTTAGTGACATTGTCTGCTACAAATAAGGAGAGAGCTAGGTAATCTAGAAGGATTTCAAGTTAAAATGAAAGACACTAGACCCTAAAATATTATTGACACTCAAGTTTTAGTGGCATTCTCTTGGAACAGATAAAGGTTTCACTGGTTTCTAGAAACAGCACAAGCCACATATATAAATACCCATTAAATCTTTGTAGTTAAGGAAACCGCATGTCTCTTGATCCATACGATCCAAGGCATAATGGGGCACAGCTATTTCAGAAAGGATAGCACTACAAACTTGTCTACACCAAAATCGCTTCAGAAATGTACTTAGAACTCAAAAGAAAAAGGCTTAATTAAGATATATGACTTTGAAACTTCCGTGCAAAATATTTCTTCCAGAAGCCAAGCTTCATAAATGTCTAGCTACTCAGTCCAAACTGTCAGAACTATAGTCTGCTTTGTTATTACTTCAAAAAAAAAAAAAAAAAAAAAATCTTCTTATATTGTGAAAGGGTATCATTGTATTGTCGAATCATCTTTTGTGACAGTAGACGTTACTTGTGAAGCGAATGTAATCTCTGTTCTTAAAACAATCTGATCATCTTTAGTCACTATATTATTTCACTATGTCAAAAGAGAATTTGGTCACATGGGGCAAGGCTAGTGAAATAAGTCTGAAAATAACACAACTAGGTGTATTAGCTGCATATCTGTACCCTTTGAGCTGGAGTTTTGATTTCAGAAGTTGTGTTATTTCAGATTTATGTCGAAAGAGAGTACAATCTCAAGGGGAAAGACTAGTGGCCTTATGAGCCAGAGTGCATCCCCAAGTGAAACTCCTATTTCTCTTATCACTTCAATAGAATTGAATGGAAGTAAAATGCACATTTTCGTCAAGCAAGATTGCTATCTATTAAAGACAGAGGATCTATATGTTTATCTGATAATATAAATAACTAGACAGTGCATAATCTAAACAATTACAGATTCATAATCTCCCAATATCTTTTGTCCTTGTCACAGTTAGGCAGAGCAACCAATCTACTATGACGATGTAAGTAATCTTTCATAAGTACCAATAACACAATGCATAGTACTATTTGAGTCAATCAGTTGGGCACATTTATAAAACAGATAACAAGAATACTTACCGCAAGGTGACTTTAACATAGATGAATCCAACCGTCCATTTAAAATGGCACATATTAACCCAATCTCATTCACTCTTAAAAGTGAACCAAGCTTATTGAACCCAGCATCTGATAATTGTTCTGGGATAACATATACAACACGATCATTTTCTCCACAAAGTGAGCTCTGAAAGAGAATATACATTAAAAAGATTCAGAAAAAAAGCCAAAATGTAATATCACACAAGCCATGTTCCATATGACAAAATTGGGCTTAAGGCATTATTTGTAAAGAAGGATGAAGAGTTAATCTTCAAGATTTTAAAAGTCAATAAAATGATGCCATAAATTACAAGCCTAATGACATAGGAAGCATGAGCTTTATTACCTTGGCCAAAATGCCATGAATACAGAAAGCAACAGATAAACACTGAAAACTGGTTAATATTTTAAATCTTTCATACAGACCAAAGCAGATGAGTCACTCAAAATTCGAAAATTGAATATGAACAGTTATATGGTAGTCAATGTTGAAAGAACTGTAAGGCAACCAAACTCACTATACAGCTGAATGAATTTTATCCAGAGAAGATGACACTCACTGTCTGGATTTGAACACTGTTTCAGGAGTACACCAAGTGTCATAATACAAGTGACTAGTACGTGCCCTGTGGCCCTAATGGATTAATCAGTTTGTGATATTTTTTTTGTTCTCTCCTCGTCTCCCTCAACTTGTCCTAATAAATTAACTTATTAATCCATTGGGCCTTGGCTAGTACTTGTTGGACTCGTGCCAATGTGCCCTCTTATTTCTTCAAGCCTAAAACTAAAACTACACTGAAAATCTTCTGTTATCTCTCTATGAAACAATTCTTTCAATTTCATGGTTCACTTCTAAATGTACCGATGCTTTTTATATTTGTCAAGCCAAATACTTGTCAAGCATTGTGATATTTTTTGAAAAAGTTGGGAAATATGCTGGTGAGGCTTAGGTGTAGTGCTCCGTTAATCACAATGGTAATGTTGAGATCTTTTTCTTTTCCAAGTAAAGACCATTGTTTAGTGTGACAGGAACACAATTCGGTAAACAAGTGTAATAATAAAATTTGTTGGATTTTCATTTTTCACACACACACTTCTAAATGTAAGTAACTAGTATTAGGGAGAATGACAAGTCATCCAACTTCACCTTATACTTCCTTATACTAGTTACTCACATTTAGAATGACAAGTCATCCAACTTCACCTTATACTTCCTTATACTAGTTACTTACATTTACAAGTCATCCTCCTTATACTTCCTTTAAGCTGAGAAATGTTTTACATGTTCCTTTCATGAAACATAATCTCTTATCTGCTTATCAGTTTCTTAAGGATAATAACTGTTCATTGACGCTTGACCCTTATGGATACACTGTCAAGAATCGCATTTTGAGGAAGATGCTTTTGCAAGGACCTGTTAAGGATGGTTTCTATCCTCTCCACAGTTCCACCAGTTCTCCTACTTCACCTTCAGCGTTTCTCAGCATTCAAGCACCTGTCACAGTATGGCACAAGCGCCTCGGACATCCTTCCTCCTCAATTTTTAGAAGAGTCATATCTACCAATCAACTTGCACTGCATGGCAAGAAGACTGTTGATTTTTTCTGCTCAGATTGTGCACTTGCTAAGAACCACAAGCTTCCTTTTGGAGTGGCTTCTTCATCAACAACTCAAAGTCTCCAACTTCTGCACTGTGATATGTGGGGACCTGCTTCTGTTACATCTAATAGTGGCTTCAAATATTATCTTCTTCTTGTTGATGATTTTAGCAAATACTGTTGGTTTTTTCCATTGAAATCTAAGTCCGATGTATTTTCTACATTTGTTACTTTCAAAACCTATGTAGAAAACTTCAGTGGAAATAAAATCAAGATTTTGCGTTCAAATTCAGGGGGTGAATTTACTAGTCACTCTCTTGCTTCATTTCTTCGTGCACATGGTATATTACATCAGTTTAGTTGTCCACATACGCCTGAACAAAATGGTTGTGCAGAGAGAAAGCACAGACATCTTGTTGAGACAGCTAGAACATTACTGGTAGCTTCTCATGTTCCTCAGGTTTTTTGGGTTGAAGCCTTCTCCACTGCAATCTATCTTATCAATAGACTCCCTATTTCTGGTCTTACAAAGTCACCTTTGGAACTTCTCTTCAACCAATATCCAAATTACTCTAAACTGAAAGTCTTTGGTTGTCAATGTTATCCTTGGCTTAAACCTTACATTCACAGCAAATAGGATGCTAAGAGCAAAAGTTGTGTTTTTGGGCTATAGTCTTCAACATAAAGGCTACAGGTGTCATGATCCCATCACCAATAGAATCTACATATCAAGACATGTTGTCTTTGATGAAACAACTTATTCCTTTAAATCACTGCAGCTCAACAATTCCACTTCAGAGAATTCATTTTCTGCATCTTCTCCATCCTTGGACCTTCATTTCAACAAACACTTTTCAAGATCTCCTCCAGCTAGTACTTCTTCAGAACCACAGTGTCCCTCTGTACCTCATCCTCTCACTCAGATCTTAACTTCAACTGATACATCTTCCTGTACTCAGTCAGTGGATCATTCTCAGTTCTTCCAGTTCTGTCTCTCTCAGTGAATCCTCTTCAGTACCTATTCAGCCAAGTCATCCAATTATTTCTGGGAATACACATCCTATGATTACAAGATCTAAGGCTGGAATATACCGGTCTAGAGCTTATGCAGCAACAAAACATCCACTTCCAGCTGATCTTGACTTTGTTCCCAGCACTTATTTGCAAGCATCAAAGCATGCTCACTGGGTCACAGTGGGCCTCTCTTATCAAATCCCACTGAATATCGCTCTATAGTTGGTGGTTTACAATATCTCACTTGGACTCGACCGGATCTTGCATTTGCTATAAATCAGATATGCCAATTTATGCATGCTCCCAGAGAACATCTTCAAGCAGCAAAACGGGTCCTCAGAACCAAAGGCTCTATTAATCTTTCAGCATACTCTGATGCTGATTGGGCTGGCTGCACATTTGATAGGCAATCCACCAGTGGATGTTGTGTATTTCTTGGTTCTAATCTCATCAGTTGGAGTGCCAAGAAACAAAGCACTGTTGCTCGTTCTTCTACAGAAGCTGAATATCGTTCTTTAGCACATACTGCTGCAGAACTAACTTGGGTCTGCAAAATCCTCAAAGATCTTCATTTACCTACATTGCCTACACTATAGTGTGATAATATTTCAGCAATCTCTTTAGCATCTAATCCTATTTTTCATGCTCGAACCAAGCATGTTGAGATTGACTATCACTACATCCAGGAGTTGGTTCTAGCAAATATCATCAAAGTATGCTATGTTTGTAGTGAAGACCAATTGGCTGATCTCCACACCAAATCTTTATCTAAAAGCAGATTCTCTTATTTGTGGTCCAAGCTTCCAATTGGAATCCTATCTGATTCCTCCTTTAGCTTGAGGGGGTGTATTAGGGAGAATGACAAGTCATCCAATACAGTTATTGTTAAATAGTTTGTTAAAGCTAAATGTAATTAGTTTTGTTAGTAACTGTAATTAGTTAAGGTAGCTGAGGGTATTCTTGTAATTAGCCAAAGGCAGCTAAGGCTATATATATTCACATTTGTATAACTGAATTATTCATTCAATACAATCAGATATTGAAAAGCTTTGTGATATTTTTTTTGTTCTCTCCTCTTGTCTCCCTCGTTTTTTCTAATAAATTAACTTATTAATCCATACTACCACCACAAATCCCTTTCTCTTTATCAGATATTTGTCAAGCCAACTCCTTCGACAACCCACCACAAATTGCTTTTGAATATATACATATTCCTAAGCCCATATGGTAAAGTGGTTCATAGCATAAAACTTATATATCGAGGTCCTGTGGTAAACCAATAACATTAATGTTTGTGTTTTTCTACATATTGGATAGTGTGTAGTGTTATCCAATTGCAATTGAATATCAACTGTTGCGAACCCTAAACCCTAAACCACAAGAGCTCCACAATCTGGCCCAAGCTCTATGACGCAACATGAAGCAATCAAAGGGTTACCAACGTAATCCCTAGTAGAACAAAGTCTGGAGTCCACCCGAAAATTGAGAGAAATCCCAAAGGTTAAAAATTGATTAATGATTGAATGAATACAATTGTTACATCCAACGACTTAAATAAAAGATTGCAACCACTTGGAACAACTTAAAGGACTCTAGGAATTAAAACAACCTTAATTAAACATTAATCGGATGTAAAGGTCCGATTTTTATTACAAACCTTTAGACTGTGTTTTGGAAGCATAAACGACTTCGGATGGCCTTAGAACACGACGAGCTCATGGTATACCATATCAATTGAATCCAATATTTCTCAACTCTAATTCTTGTTATTTAGAATTTGAAACATTTTATTTTCTTTATGCTTCTTCGTTAGAATTGACCCATATCTTGTCCTAAAACACTCTAAAAAGCTAAACCTATTACATCCAGGAAAACAAATGGCAGTCATCTCTGTAACTAGAAAGGACTGTAGGAACAACTTACAGCTGCCCCCTATCCAAATTAAGAAAGTCAATGAACATCTGTAAAAATAACAGATACAGATGCCCATAAAGAAGCCAACACCTCAATCTTTCACATAAAGATGTGACCCTAGCCTTTTCTTGAATATTTCATTATTTTGGCGCTTGTCTCTCACCAAAACACCAAATATCCCAACAAAAAAAAAAGCCAGTGTATTTTAGCTGATAAAAATTGGGAAACACGACATACATATCCATAATCTTTCTAACGAAGTAAAAAAAAAAATATATATATATATATAACTAAAGCAGACATCTTAATTTGCAAAGGGAACTTAAAAAAATGTTCGTGCAAAAATGTAGAGATATTGTAAAACAGAGAATCATACTTGGCTCTTCAAATTAAACCCATCAATGGAAAGAATCTTTGCACCACTCACTTCCAGTAAGGACCACAAGCGATCCATGAATTTATACTGTAAAAGCACAAAATATATAGATTAGCATATTGTGCACTCATACTCTACACACAAGAATTGAGATTTCAAATACGGATTTATTTTGTAAAAGCAAAAAAGTATTGTAAGACATAAATGGGTGAAGTTCATGTAGACCCCCGCACAAGTTGTCATTTATTCTACTCGCACCCCTCAGGTTTCAGTAACAAGTTGTCATTTATTCTACTCGCACCCCTCAGGTTTCAGTAATTCTGATGACACGACAACCTCTGCTGATAGTGATTATTAACAGAATATGCCTTTTAACTAAATTTGAAAGACAAAAGGAAAAATTTAACCCCACCAGAACATAATTAAGCAAGAACTTTTCTGTTTCTAACAAAAATCATTTCCTTAAAACAAAAAAATAAACTCTGGATGAAATCTGAAAATACTAAATCAACTCTGTAAGAAAAAATGCAAAAACGTAAATTTAACTCAAAAGTCCTGAGTTGGACACTGCTCAGGCTCTCTGTCCTCATCATGTCCCCCAGTGCATGTTATTCTGTTCAACCGTCCTTTGCCAGTCTCCAGTGTCCGCCACTGACATAACGCAATAGATCACAGCCGTTTCAAGTAAAAGATCATGTACCTCCTCTTCCTTTCTTGCTTTTCGGCGTCCAGGGATGCATTTATTTCTCATTTCAACCCCTCCATTGCAGGTGCCTACTGCCTTCAATCCTTCAATTTTATTTATCAATTTCTGAATTCAGGTTTTGGTTTAGAGAACATGGGTTTCTTATTTAATTTTTTTCCCTTGACTGTTAGTAAGAATTAAGAGGTGTGAACAATATAGGGGGTATTAATGGAATTAATGAAACTTTAGGGGTCTGAGCGAAATAAGTCAATCTTAGGGGATGTCGTTGGACTTCACCCAACATGAATATATGGATTGGAGAGAGCAACAAAAAATTCATTAAATCTGCATGAAACAATCTACAACTTCTACAAATCATACTGTAGTAATAAAACTTTCAGTGCGGAGTCTGCATAGTAATCTCTGTTTGGTTATCAGTTTTTCAACAGCTGAATGCACAGTTGTGAACATTTAAAAAATTTCTCTAATATAAAAAGTGATGAAATAAAATAAAATTGAATATTCTATAAAAATTAAAGGAGTCAAAACTTTTACCACAGGTTTGGAGTCCAACAAAAACGTGTATCCTTCTAAACAGTTTTCACGAGTTTTCGGATCTGTAAGTTTGACTGATACTCCTTCCAATGTTAGTGCTGGAGCAAAGCTGATTATGGGATAGATGAAAGCATACTTTTATCAGAACAACCATTGCTAATCTACAAGGAACTCGATGAAGTTAAATCCAAAACTAGATCATAATTAACACTCACGATTCACACCCAGGAAGCTCGTTGCGAATGTTTTTTTCTGCAAGAAACTAAATAAATGGCAGCAATCAGTAACAATAGAAAATAGGAAAAAACTATGCTATGAAGAATTTCCCACCAACTTAGTTCTAAATAGTTCTAGGTTTAGGTACAAAAAAAATGTATTATACTACTATATTATATGTGTGAATTTCCACTTAAGAAAATTAGTACTTTTTGATGATGTTCTGATACTAGTGCTCATTTTGAAAATGCCAACAATGTGGGATAATATATACAAAACATAAAAGAAAGAAAAAAGTACAGGAAGAACTCTACAATCCCCTTAAGATCCATTATATTTGATTCATCCTCAAAGCATAAAGAGCCCCATACATTTTGTATCACAATTTTCTAGATCACAGTAATTAAGACTAAAATGAGTCTTATTTCTTAAAAGCATATCTTAAGCAAGGCGACAGTTACAAGGTCCCCTTCGTTAATAGAAGCCTTGATTATTATGTTATGCAACAAGGATATCTCACTGAATAAGATTACGTAATTGACTAAGTGAGGCACAGACCCCCATTATATCCTCTTCATTCTGCTTTTCTCATTTAAACTTTTGTAAGCACCACAAATATGATAACAGATGAAACACAGAAGACAAAGCAAGTGCTACCAAGCCATTATAATACACGTGTATCACGAGAAACCAGTCAAAGATTTTAAAATATATATATATATATTCAATAACTTGAAGCACAATTCACTCAAGAATAGCAATACATGATCTGAACATTGGCCCACCTCAACCCAACTACCAAGAACAATAGGTTTCTTCGCCACAATAGCATCCACTATATCTTCTTTCACTGGCATGAGTTGGTCAACAAGTACATGTGTGCACTCCTGATTTAGATGATAAGTGACATGAGCACCTAATGAAAGCACAATAGTTAGCAACCACCACAACATCACTCTAGTAATTAGACAAGCACACATCACTCAGTTAGATTCAAATGCTGCTAAACCAAAAAACCATGAGGAAAGCAAATAAAGGAAGAAATACGTGTAAAGATATTGGAAGCTCTCCTATTCCACTCCAACCATAACACCAAAATGCATCAAGGAATAGACCTTTAAATGTGTTCCATTAGACTTTCAAGTTTCAACAAATCACCACTCCAACCCCAAAAAGCCTAAACACAAAAGAACTTTATGTGGAGAACATAACCCCCCCCCCCCCCCCCCCCCCCCCCCCACCCCACCACCACCCCCAATTTTATCCTCCTCCTTCTCTTCCTAACCAATCATCAAAATACTGTAATGTATAGTAGTCCTTGAAATCTTAGCACGAACCAAAGCAGTGGTTAGAGGTTCGGACAAATGTCCAAGGAGACAAACTTCTCAGGATCTTGTTATGTTCTCTTCCAACCTTGTATCATTTTGGGAAATGCAAAAAGGATCAGTTTTAGGAACAAATATCTGGACAGGGGAGGGGGGGGATTACTTCTTCAGTGTTTCTTTATAGGACTGCCATAAACAACATATCTAATGTCTATAACTTACTTTTCATCATTGGGGTTGAATCTTTTCAGAGAAAATTTGAGTGGCGTTGAGATTGAGGAGCTGTCTTCTCTCCTCTTTTAAGTCTGGTAAGTCTCTTTTTGCATATTAATTGATGATTATATTGTCTTTCAAGCCATTGCTAGTGATATGGAAGGGATAAACAACAATTTCTAGCTCGAATGGCTGTTTCTGAAAGAATGAATACTTGTGAGGCCCTTTCACAGAAGAGCCAATCACTTAGTTCTTAGTTTTCTGTTTCTTTGAGACTGCAGAATAAACTTTTTCAGATAGGTAACCAGACTTAGTTGGTTGACGGCTAATCCCTAGTTTCCGGTACTGCAGAATAAACTTTTTCAGATAGGTAACCAGACTTAGTTGGTTGGTGGCTAATCCCTAGTTTCGGTAAGAAGACAACGGTCTTGTATTCGATAAAATGTGACTGATATTCTTGGATGGATTGGTCAGACAGGAACGACTTAACTTTTAAATTTAGTGCAGCATATTACTTAAGGGATAAAACCAACTTTTTGCCTCAGTTTCTTCTAATTTTTAAGCCGTTGTTTTTTCCTTCATTATTTTGGCAATTTTGTTCCTTTGAGGTTACTGGAGTCTATCTTGTATGAGTGCTTTTATTTTAGTGCACTGCTGGATCACTTTCTGTCTTACCACTATTTATTTTATATAATTATCACAATTTCATATTCTCCACAATAATAGGGCGAGGCTGATATTCTATCTGATTAATATTTCAAAACAGTAATAAAAGTAAACCAATGTCTATAAGAATCGGGCTTAATTATTAAAAGCACAAGCATCCGAATACAATGAATTATAAGAGCCTGACGCCTATTTTCTATGTTAACATATACTTTCTACATTAACATTTAACTGTTGTTGTCAGAAAGCACACGTGAAACAACCTAGAGACATTTGCAGATGAAATATGACAAGGAAACATAACAGCATATAGGCCTGGAAATTTCACATAAATAGTATGCCTCTCATGAATCACTAACCAATTGATGAAAGTTTATCTTCAAGGGGGTGATTCACTTGGGTTGGTTCCGAGCAGCACGCAAAGAAAATGAGTGGAACAAAGGAAAATCTGCTAGATATGTAATTACGAGATATAAGCATATCAATGCAAAAAAAAAAAAATATATATATATATATATATATAACCATTGCAGTGTAATTCTTATTTAATAGCGTTCATTATCAACAGACTGTATCAGGTATCATCCTTCAGTAGTTAGAATTTGATTTAAAAAACATAACCAAGTGAGTTGTGAAAGATGCTATCATATTATAATATAAAATCTAAAACAGCTTTATTCATTAATGTGACACAAGCAGAAAGTAAACTAAAAATAACAGTTAAATTACCTGTAGATTGCATTGCCAGTTCCAAATGAAACCAAGTCTCCTTGCCTTAACGATGTTTCTCTATTGGGTAACTCATGAATCTTTTCCATTGATGTAAGGTTCTTGTTAATATATGTTCCATATTTTGAGCAATCTCTAATTCGAACTTTGGAAGATAATATAGAAGATTTTGTTTGCAGGGGAGGAGGGGCAATCATTGCATCAACAACTATTTCTGCATGAACCCGAGAAACTCCTTTATCTTTAGTGATATTTACATCACAACCTACAATGTTACATAAGGTTAGATGATTTAATACCCGGTGACACAACGAAAATATAAACAACGTAGTACTATAATCATTATTAGGAGAACTGGACAAGTGGGCATGTCATAGAGGAAATTAGAGGAGGGTGAGAAACTAGTTTATCCAACAAAAAGAAATTCATGGAACTGGTGCACAAAAAATTTCAGCTAATTCTGGCATACCTTTCCGACCCACTTTGTACGTCCCCCTTGCAAAGATAAAGTATTTATCTTCACCTGCCAGATTATGCCAGTTAGATATTGATGTGAACTGAATCCTTATCAAGATATTCAAAAGATAGAGATTTACAAGAACCTAAAGCATTGAGGAGGGAAAGGTTAGAGACATCTAAATACACATTTTTCAGTGATGACTTCTACACAATCCACATTCACAACAATAGAAGCTACAAGAGATACAGACACACGTGCTCATACTGTGAAAAACTGAAAATTGATAACCGTATTTGCCAGCTAATCACTGTTGTAACAGGGTCCAGATTAGTTATGATTAGTCTATAATTAGTATATTATAATGAGGTGATTAGTTATCTAATCATTATTATGATTCTGGTATAAATATCAGAACCTCCTCTCTGTGTATTCTTTCAAGTTTCAACACATATCAGTAGACAACAATATCTTTTTCTTCCAATTCTTCTCTCCAATCTCTCAGATTTCTCTTCACTCTTAGATTCGTTCTCAAAAGATTAAGAAAAATTGTGGTTTGGTAAGACCAGTTTTCTGGAAACAAAAATCTTAAAAGTTACTCAAAAACACCTTGTTTTCTATAAGTTTTCAAAACTCAAAGGGCTCTCCGATGAAAGAAAGTTGTTACTCAACAAAAACAGTTTCTATAAGTTCAATAACCAATGAGTTTTCAAAGTTTTATAAGAATAAAAAAAAATAAAAAAAAAAGCACATGCATTCAAAATTACGAAATTGAACCATATGATTTCTGATAAGTATTTTGAACAAATTTGTTCTAATCGAAAATGCAAATTCAAATTTCCTGGATGAGCGGGGCAAAAAAGAAAACTAAAATAGAGAGAGATGTTACCTGAGAGAGGGTCGGTAGGGAAGAAACCCCAAACCATGGTTCAAGAATTATTTCGAATTTACGGGAGATCACTGATGGATTGCCGGTGCCTGCCTTATACTGAGAAAGGTATTAACGACCTGTTGAACAAACGCACCCCTTCGGCCCTCTGGAGGTTTTCCTTTATAGTTATTGGGCCCATCTCCAACCGATCTAACTAGCCCGATCCATAATATATTATTATTAAATAAACAACGTCATGACATACTTATATACCATCTTCAATTGAAGAGGCTAAATATAGCCCTTCTAATTTATTAGTTTAATTATTACAAGTGAGGAGCTAGGTCTCAAAAAATGGCTAAGATGGGTTTACATTAGGCCAACATGATGCCTTAATAATGGCCCGATGCTCTATATAATTATAGTCCAGCCATCGGTTCAAGATGATTTTTTAGGCAAATAATGCTATGTTTTGGTTTTTAGACCTTTAGCCCTCTCCATTAGAGATGGCTTAAACCAAAAAGGCTAAACATGGCCCCGTCCAAAATTATAGCCATGCAACAAATTATTTTTAAATAAATAGTGTCAGGCTATATTTATATACCATCTCCAACCGAAAGGGGATTTTTTTTTTTTTGCCCCTCAATAATTTATTATTTTTAATTTTGTTCTTTAACTTATTGGTTAATTGAATTAAATTACCATATTAAAACTACAACAACTTAGACATTAATTCAACAATTGTATTAAGTTTGTTTTTTAAAATGGCTTAGGTAAAAAAATGTGAATAATTGAAATAACATGAGGTAAGATAATATGAAATGGTGAAAATGATGTGAGAATAGTGTAAAAATGGCTTAGGTATTTATAGGAAAAAAATGAGGGCTCGTTTGGTATCCTATTTGAAATTTTTTATAATTTCTCAAAACATTTCTTAAGAATTTTTCTTGAAAACAATTTTCTTTGAGACTCAAAAACTTGTTTGGTATGTGATTTAAAAATTTTAAATCTTACAACTTAAACTGGACAAATAAATCCAAAAAGAGGGGGTCGAGAGAGAAAGAGGAGAGAGGAGGAAAGAAAGTAAGAGATGATTGGAGGAAAGAGAAATAAGTAAGAGGATCGGAGGAGATAACGAGGAAGATGAGTGAGAAAAAGAACTGAGAGAATGAAAATAGCGGATTGGAGGAAATACGAAAAAGTAAAAAAAATAAAAAATAAAAAATAAAAGAGAAGAGGAGAGAAGAGGAGGGAAGAGGAAGAAAAGAGAGAGAGAGAGAGAGAGAGAGAGAGATATATATATATATATATATATATATATATATATATGGAGTGAGAAGGGAGCATGGAGAGAAAAGAAAGGAGTGAGTTTAAGTTTAAAAACTCTAAAAACTCATTTTTTGTGTTTTTAGAGAATAGACTATATTTTTTAGTTAGTCTTGAATTTAGTTTTTGAAAATAGTCCTACCAAACAAGTTTTTAAAGCCAAAAACTTGAAAATTGTTTTTGAGTTTAAAAAATTTGGTTCAGGCAGAGTACCAAACATACTCTTAGATTTTTTTGATTTTTTTAATTTTTTTCTAATTTCGTCCTAAAAATTAAAAAAAAAATTCTTACAGCTACATGACATCGGCTTACGTCATGTAGATGTTAGCTGTTGACAAACTGGGCCCAACAAACGAGCTGGCTAGCTAGCTAACAATGCTCCACCCAATGGCCAAAGGGTTAAAACTTGGTTTGGTGGATCCCTTTTTTTGGCCCAAACCTCCATTGGAGTTGGATTTTGTCTCAATTCGGACTAAAACATGGTCTATGGCCCTATAGTCTGATCCATTGGAGATGGCCTTAGATGAAGGAATTCAGCTTGCTCAACTGAGTTATTTTACTCTGATTTTAAAACTCCTATACTCTCACTTTTGTTTTTGCAGAAAATTACATAAATTATATTGAGGTCTTTTTTAGGAAGTATAGTATGTATGAACTTGTAAGTATGTGCGTAATACCACTTAAATTTTTTATTCTTATGTTTTACCACTTGAACTCTCTTAACTGTTGGAATCTACCACTTGTGTTACTTTCCATCTATTTTGCCCTTAAAACATGTTACTTGTAGAGATATTTTCGTTAATTAACTTCATAGGGCTAGCTAGAATCAAATTGGCTCTAAAATATGGCGTCAAATTTGGGGATTTGTACAGCCCCAAGTTCGGCAATCCCTCCATAAGAATTTGACAAATTAATATTTGAATAAAGGGAAAACTTGATATGAGTCCAATTTTTTTAGCCAATAGTAGGAATAGTCCAATTTATTAAAATAAGTCCAATTCCTTAAATTTAATTATTTTATTATCAATAATTATCTATTCAATGATAAGATTTATTATAAAGTCAAATTTCTTCCTAATTATCTCTTTGATTATTTCTTTTTATTTTTATTTTGTTATTTCTTGTTCTTCTTCATGCTTTAAACCCCATTTATAGATTTATTTTTAATTTTTATAATCAACTTATATCACAGGTTAATTATTTTTATGTATCTATATGACAGATTCTTTTTTATAATCAACGTGTCACAAATTAATGTGTCTTGCTTGTAGGTATATTATTTTTTTCCTACCTTTGAGTTAGGTTTCATGTCTCGCTTACAGGTATAATATATATATATATATTCATATATTTGTTACTTGAGCTAAATAGAATGTTTTGTAGATAATTTATGTTAGTATATTTGTCACATCCCGGCCCGGGCCCCCACCGCATCCCGGGCTCGACTCCGCCGTAGCACGATATTGTCTGCTTTGGGCCCGACCACGCCCTCACGTTTTTGTTTCTGGGAACTCATGCGAGCAGAACTTCCCAGTGGGTCAGTCACCCATCCTGGGAATGCTCTGGCCTCGTACTCGCTTAACTTGAGTTCCGATGGAATCTGAAGCTAGTGAGCTCCAAAAATGCCTCGTGCTAGGTAGAGATGAGAATATACATATAAGGCTTACAAGATCCACACCTCTGGGCGATGTGGGGTCTTACAATATTTTTTTTTTTTTTGTTGTAAGATATTAATTAGATTTTTTGGAGTTGAAAAATACATAATATTAGAAGATTTTAATTGATTTTTAATATTTTAAAAAAATATAAAATGAGTATAAAAGAAATAAAAACATGTAATTAGATAATTGGACTCATTCCTAAAAACCATCTATGTTTTTGGACCTAGATCTAAAAACCCCTTGAATAAATTATGGTGAACCACACTACTTGCTGCCTTACCAAAAAAAATTATGAAAACTCATTGTAAATGAAAGACTAGATTTTTGCATATGTTACACTTCAATCTTCAACAACCCTTGCTAAAATCAACTTCTCACTTTCTCTTCATGACTTGACTCCACACTACAAAAAAAAAAAAAAAAAAAAAAAGTTTTTTTTTTTGTTCAAATTGATTCCAACAAGCCCTAGAAAGTGGATTGACAAAAATATCCCTTCACGTGAGGCATGACATGTTTTATCGGTAAAATAGATGGAAAGTAATGTAAATGGTAGATTCCAACAGTTAAAAGAGTTTAGGTGATAAAAATAAAAAATTGAAGATTCAATTGGTACTAGCGCACATGTTTGTACTATTACAATAATTTAAGGGAGTGAGAGTTTCAAACTCAAGACGCATGACAAACCCATTTTGCTGCACCACGTCACTTTCTCAAAATGATGATAATGTGGTTCAACTTTGCCTTTGACATGAATCGAACCTAAAACATCTCACTTGCAAGTGAAGAGGAATATTACTAGACCGTAGTACTAAGTAGCCGCTTTTAGCTATTGAAAGGGCAAATAAGCCTAGGGTTGTTTTATTTTGTTTTTATAAGGCTATTTGCCCCGTATAAAAGTTCAGGCAAATCAAACATTACCACTTATTTTATTGGTAAAGAACATGACACATGCAAAAGTGATATTCTATAGGCATTACCCAACAAATTATTTGGACAAAAAAAACAAATTATTTATCCTTTGGAGTCACTAGCTTTTTATGAGGCAATTTTCACATAGAGGTGGGCAAACAGGTCCAAGACCCGAGGGTCAGGGCGGGTAGTTCCAGTTCGGGGTGGGTACAGGACGAGTCTGATTGTTTGAGAAAAGAAACGGGGTGAGGCGGTGATATTTGTGGGGCGGGGCGGGTCAAATCTTTAAAGGCATGGGGCTCCAGACCAACCCGTTTGTAAATAGAATGAGTGGGTGGGATTCGCTTCCCGTAGTGAGTCTAGTGACCTAGCCTCCTCTCACACACAACTCATTTTCTCTACTCTTATCCTCATTCCTAATTTCGTCTCCTCGACGACATCACTGAATCCCCCACAACGTCACCCTTCATCGCCGTTGTGACCACAACTTAGTCCTTCCTCTCAAATCTTGATCATCAATTCTTAAACTCTGTGACTCTCCTCCCTCTCGATCTCTCTCCCATACTGGGTGACTCTTATTCCTCTCGATTCTCAGACTCCCCCTCTAATCTCGATAGTTGAACTCCCTCCTTCAGCTCCTCTACAGTCGATTTTGACCACCACCATCAGCTCCTCTTAGCTCCTCTCAAATCTTCAAACAAAAGGTATTCAATTTTAGGGATTTAGGATTGAATAGTGGTTATCTTAGACAGAAGAATGGTGAAGAAAGGACATACTGCTGCTACAGAATTGTTAGTACGGTGGCAAAATCATACCAAGGAAGATGCTACTTGGGAAAACTACCATGAACTCAAATCCAAGTTTCCAGATATTGCAACACTGTGAAGTTTCTGTGTAATTGTTTGTTGAGTCCATCTTGATTCCTTCTATTTTCTAAATGTGACAACTTGTTATCAGGTTCAGTTTGAAGGGGGGGTATTGTTATGATGCCAGGTGGCATCATCAGGGTTGTCCAAATGTACGGCCAAGATGGCTCGATTAGTTAGTAGTCGGTTATATTGTTAGGAATTGTTGCCGAGTGTATTCTGTTAGAGTGTTAGGTGATGGCTTGGTGAGGAAGACTAGTGAATATATAGGAGAGATCTGGAAGGTGAAAGGTTGTTGTGTAATTGATTGTGATATGAAATAACAAGAGAGTTTATGTACAATACTGAAGACGCAGAGTTCGGGTTCTAACACTCTATCTCTAGCTCCTCGACCTCTACCTCGACCTCTACCTCTACGAATGATGACGATGATCATAATAATTTAGTGGCTACTGATGTTGTTACCTTAGAGGATGCCAAAGAGGCTTTGCAATGCAAACATGTTGCTTCTGACAAAGCGAGGGAAGAGCACTATAATCTCATCAGTGCCCTTCACTAGTCCATGAGACTAAGTGATGCTAATGCGGCCATTTATTGGTTGGCAAAGATGCTAGAAGGAGGCCGAGAGCCTCTCTATATTGCCCGCCGACTCATAAGGTTCGCCAGTGAAGATGTTGGGTTGGCTGACCCATCAGCACTGAAACAGTGTGTGGCTTACTGGGCATTGGCTTCTAAACCTTTCGCTGTTTATAAAGCAATAGGGAGTACACAAGAAGTGGTGAGGGACTCTGTCGGACAGAATGAGGGAGTGCCTCTTCATCTGAGGAATGCGCCTACCAAGCTAATGAAGGAACCTGGGTATGCACGTATACATTTACCCTCCCGACAATCCCTCTGCCAGTGTCACGCAGGCATATCTACCACCCTCCCTCACTTGAAGGTCACAATTTCCTCGATTGGCCGATCAGTAGTAATAGCACCTAAACCAAATCCAATCGATGAGAGGCCTTTGGTTCAGGCGTCCAGGAGTTTCGAAGATGGTAATATGATCTAGACTGGGCTGCTGGTTAGTGGTTAGCACTCATCACTGATCTGTTTTTATGGACGATGATATCCTTATGTGTAACCTGGCATTGCATGTGATTTTTGTTCATGCATATATATCTTTACAGCCACCACCACTTGACAAATGACAATAGTTTTGAAGTTGCTTGTTACCATGACAAACAATACAATTGGGACTAAGTTTTATGTTATGCATTGAATTCAATAGGCCTTGGGTTACTCCTCCAACTGTATTCAAGTTCTAGAAGCCTGCAAGTTTCATAACTTGTTTCCTCTTGAATTTAGAAAACCCACTGTTTTCCCTATGGAAACAGTATGTGCTAGCTGAAAATTTCGGAAAATAAGCAGGGAATATTACTTAGTGAACAAGATGATGCTAATGACGATATATTTGATCTTTAAAGATATCGACAGGGAAGTATTCACTGTACTACCATCTCAAATGTATAACAACCAAGTGAACAAGTTGATGATGATGATGATATATTTCATCTTTAAAGCATGGAAGCATTCACTATACAGTCTATACTACAATCTCAAATGTATTACAACCAGCACAGAAAACGTACAGTGCAGTTATATTAAATCTAGTCTCGATGCGAAACTTGGGTTTCAATTTGCAGCCACGATTAAGATGCTCTGTGTGAGCTTCTGCTAGCCTGCCCCGCAATATTTCCAAATTAACCTGGAATTTTCAACTTGTAATATAAATGAATCTTTGTTCGGTCGTAATAGGAATATTACAAAATAACCATATGACGGTCAAGATGATTAATCAAATTGACAAACTACATATACTAATGTCATTTGGAATTTCATTTTCAAGGATACCTTTTTCACAATATATATAACAAGAAAAAAAGAAGAAGATAAAATTACAGAAGTGGCGCATTCATGCATAACTTAATAAATGATGTCTTTTAGAATCTTTTGATAGCTAGTATCTTATATTAATGGAGAGCTCGGTGACCAGCACTGAGACAAGTTTAAAACTCATTTTGCTTGTTTTTCAAGGTGAGAAAAAGAACAACCAAATGCATTTCAATCGCACTGTCACCCATATCCACTATCTATCCAGCACGATTTATTTCTTGCCCCTTCCAAGACCACAAAACAGACTATTTGGGAATTTGGGAGTTGAGATTTTTATTTCTTTACGTCCAAAAATTACGGAGAACTTGGTCAAATTTTGGATTATGATATCTGCATTTTAATAACGCAGGAAAACTAATGAAAATGGCTTAAAAACTTTGAGTTTTAACGATAAGGACAAAATAAAGGGTAAAATGAATAGTACCCGGATTGACTTTTTAATGTAAAAATGTGATTTTTCGTTAAAATGAACAGTACCGGGAGCATTTCATTGAAGTTCCCTTATAACGCATAAGCATGGATAGAAACATAAGGAGTTAACAATACCTCATTGCCTTTGTTGAGCTGAACTTTGCATAGAGTACAGTATATTAGATTGTAATTCTCTTGTAGTACTCCATGCTTACAGACGGGGCACCAAACTTCCTCCTTGTGCATCTAGCATTACGGCCAAAACAATATAATCAATACCAAAAAATAACTGATAGTGAGGAATGATTTAGCCTTTTCTCACATGGATATAAAATATATGGCATGCTATTATTAATTTTACTACACTTTGATAGATAGGGAAGTAATTTGACTGGAAAAATAACTAGAAGCTGAGACCACGGCTGTAATAAGATGGTGGAAAAGTAAGTTATAATACTAACAAATACAGAGGAATGATTTAACCATAGTATCAGACTTGCTGCTGCTGTAACAGAATGTTAGCTAGTATGCAGGTTTTGTTCACACAGCAAGAAAATAAACAACCGGAACAGAGAAAACAACAAAGATCTCATCTCAATTAATCAAGTCATAAGGCTTTATTTGGGTCCTACTCGATGGTCGGGTCATTCATTTCAACCTTCATTTCCTGACACAGTTGGTCAACCAAGCCTTCATTTATGGCACAACTCTATGTCAGTCAACCAAGCATTCATTTATGGCACAACTTCTCTCTTTCGTTTTCCTTTTTCTTTTCCTGAAAAAAAATTCTGAGAATGTTCCTTAATAAAAAATCAGCTTAGGATCCATAAGCACAAGACAGCCTGATTAAGAGCCCCAAGTTCTCTAACTCCTGATTTGAATGACCCACATCCACTAGTCATATATATTCCCGCTTGGGGCTTAACCTAGCCTTCATGAGCTGAAAGGCCTCCAATTATAAGAGATACTAAGCCGACATATATAGAACTTCCCCTCAACTTAAGTAGGCCATGTGAGACTCAACACATGGACTTTGTACTCTTCTCAAGGTGTCTCCTCAACCATCTTGGTTATATCTGCCTCATGTAATCTTCCATTTTTCAATCAAGAGATCTTGGCTTCACAATTTACCCTTTGGATCACACCTCTTTGTGCAGGGCAAGCAGGGACGGAGCCAAAAAATTCCTTAAGTGGGGGCAACTTATGTTAGAATGACCATATTCTTCTATCAAATGTCACATGATCTAGAAGCTGAAGCTCATATCAAGTTTTAACTCTGGTGTAGTCAAGAAATCTAGTATAGCTTGTTGTTAAGACACATCACACGACTAGATGTGCTCTCAAGAAATATGATACTTCTAATATCACTCTAATAAAAGTTAGAAAATAATATTATCTTCCATAGTTTGCTAAAACCATCTCTGGGGGATATAAAATTATATAGTAGCTCTTTATAGGCAGGGTCAATGTTCATTACAACAGATAATTGGGTTTAAAATGAAACAATGACAACATTAAACGTATTTTGGAGTTAATCATCAGCTAAAGTGATACTCTCTCAGATGCCAACTATAAAGTTTCTTGAGTACAGGTTTTCATTAAAATATCAAATGTCATTATAAAGATTTAATCGATAATATCACTAATCATAAATTCAATGGTTAACAATTATTATGCATATAATAAAATGTGCAAACTGTATACAAATTCGTATAAATTGTTGCATGGAATACTCATAACTTTTGCTGTTATACCTGCTTGTCGTTCAGTTGCATATGCTCATAAACTGCCTGGGACAAATACTCATCCTCTTCATCTTCCCATGTTTCAGCACATATTTCTGTTTCTGCAAAGGGCTAGAGAAAATTATAACCTTTGATAGTCAAAAGACTTTCTGCTACAACAATTGAGCTTATAACAAACTTAATTTCATCGAGAACAAAGCACAAACTTTGTCACCTTCTTTTCTAGTTGGATGAATAGTCAGGTCTTCATAAAAGATCCTTTGCATTTCTAACAATATCTCTTCACAATCACCTTGGTATACATTTGTAAGGCCATCGTATTCCCATAACATATCGTTGGCCTCAGGGACAGATGTTGAACTCCTTACATTTTCATCCAATGACGATTCCTTAATTTTTTCCAATTCAGCAGAAACTATGTCCTGGAATGCAGATTTGATCAAATCCTGCAAACACAAGTTACACCCATCCAATTGGAAAGTGCAAACCAAATTTTCATAGAGAAAATAAAAGGAAAGAAAGAAAAAAATTCGGGACAGAGTGAAGACCGTGGGGTACATTTGGAATGTGATTGAGAATTTGTGGAGTGGGCAGCATTCTCATCTTCCAAAGCAACCGCATTCTGTCTTCTCGAACCCTTCTGTAACAGTTCTCTCTCAGCTACAAAACAAATCACAGATACCAATACACTTTGCTAAGCTTACATACAACACACACTAATAAATATTTTCAAATTATGCATAACAATTTGTACAATCAAAATCAATTGGATCATAAAATTGAATCCAAGCAAGGATTAAAACTACGAAATAATAAATGAATCATAAACGTGAATTGTTCGTAGTTTGTGTGATAGAGACCTTATGTTTCCAGCTGTTACGGTTATTGAAACGAGGATGGGGTTTGAGAGGATGCCGCCCTTCTGCTGCGGCTGCGGCTGCTCCCTCCATTTCCTTTTGTCTCACCGCTTTATCTCCTCTCCACGTTTCCTTCTGAGCGCGCTCTATCTCTCTCTCTGTGTTCCCTTCCCCTTCCTCTTCCCTCCCCTCTTATCCTACATTTCTTTTTGTCTTTTATTTCTTAATAAAAAAATTAATATAAAATACTAACGTAACTTAATTGTAACCGTTTAAATAAGTGAGGAGAGAATGAGAGAGATTACAAGAGAAGAGAATTCTCCTCCCTCTTTTTGGGTATATAACTAGAAGAAGGAATTTTGAAAAAAACAAACTAGAAGAAGGAATTATTATGTATAAAGACTTAAAATATTTGATAACTTAATAAAGCAAAACAAAACAAAAAAAAGTTTTTAATGATTCATGTATTTTAAGTTGGTTGTTTTTTTAGGATAAACTGCTGATTTAGTCCTTTAAATATCATCTTAGTGAAAATTAGGTCTCTGAATTATTTTTTTGATAAAATAATTCCCTAAATTCATTAAAAATTTATAATTTCATTCCTACTATTATATTCAAAGTTATTTTATCTATTTTTTGTTAATTTAAGTCACTTAACACACTTTAGAGTGTAATGCCGTTCTTTTCTTGCATGTAAGCCCTTAACATTTCATATACGGTGCGTATCTAATGTCTAGTTTAACCTCCAAAGTTAACTCTATAAACTATTTCTTTATGTAAAATTATCAATCTACCCTCCAATGTATATCACAAACAAGTAACTTGACTTAAATTGATAGAAAATTGAATATAGTATCTTAGAATATAATATTAGGGATGTAATTGGTAGATTTTTATAATTCAATGACTGATTTTTCTGAAGAAAAAAAAAATTAGGGACCTAACTTTCACTCAAGTGATAATTCAAGAACTAAATTGGTAACTCACCCTTTTCTTTATTAAATTGTCAAATATTTTTAAGTTTATATCTAAATTAATATAATCTTGTGGTTAATATATATATTTTTGTATGTTTGCATATGATTTTGTTTTTGTATTTATGGACTAGTTTTTTTATTCAAACTTGGAAATATTTTGTAGGAACTTTTAGTTTAAATCCTACTATACCACTTAGTATTACAGTCTGGTAATATTTCTCTTCATTTGTAAGTGAGAGGTCTTATGTTCGTTTCTCGTCAAAAGCGAATTTGAACTACATTATTGCTATTGTGAGACTTAGCTCACTCTCTCATCCCCTTAATGTAGATAATATCGTTTGTTCAAAAAAATTTCTATTATATTTTGATTTTTAGTATATGCATTGATTGAGAACTCATTTAAAATTTATATGTTTTTAATCTAACTTTTTTTTTTTTGAACGAAATGTTTTTAATCTAACTACTAATTAAAAGTCAAACTAATATTTTAGTTAACATGATAAGAATGTCCAGATAAAAAAAAAAAAAAAAGTACGGATGTCAAACTCAGCCATAACAAGAGTATATAAAGCATTGAACCTCCACGTGGTTTGTGACGAATCCGGATCCTCTTTGTAAGGATTCTAGGAATCCGTGAATCGTATTCGTTCTTCGTACATCGTGCGATCAGAAATTATTTTAAATATTTTTATTTAAAATTAAACACAAACAATACTTGATAAAAATTGACCGCAGGATATACGATAAACGAACATGATTCACGGATCCTTAGGATCCTTACCAAAAGCATCCGGAGAGGATCTTGTTGGATTTGTGACTACAATGCATACATAATTTGTTAACAATAGTATATTAGGAAGTTTAGCTAATGTGTGTGTTGACCTTAAAAGTTACAAAGCTTATGCGACATGCAGGTCAAGTAATTTATTGAGCTAAATATATTCTTCTTGTGGATGCGGGCGTGCCAACTCGAAATTGAACTCGTTCGAGCAAGTAAAATGGATGTGGTAGTGTGATGTCGAACGCGATGCTGACTTCTGCACTTGAGCGACTACGACTAAGTGGACAAGGAAGGAACACTCTCGGGCTAGGGTTCTAGAACCTGAAGACAAGGTTACGTTTACTGTAAAGTTCAATAAAGGTTTGACTTTCAATGTGCCGAACATTGAGTAACCTGAGTAACACCTTACTTCACTAAGAAAGCTAATGAAGTGACATCGTTCAACGAGAGAATCAACGACTCCTCGTCGGCAGAAACTTGGATAGACAACCAACCGAAGTAAAAGTAGTGTTGTTTAACCAAACTGAAGGTATTCATAGGCCGACTAGTTCTAAGTCTCTAATGATGTTTCACCGAACCAAATATGTTGCTGGTTTGCCAACTCAGTGATGTTCAACTGAACTAAATATGTGCTGACGGAAGGGTTAGGATAATTAGTATTTCTCAGGGTCGTGAGAAGGTTTTGCATAAAGCGTTTTGAATTGTTTGTTGAGTTGATGGGGCCTCTACATATTAAAAAACCTCATATTTATAGAGGTGAATTTGCGATGGCCAAGTCTGCCGAGTTGTAAAATTCTAATATTTCGGCATATTCTTTGAATATACTCGGAATTATTCTTGGCCGGAACTCTATCGCTGCAAAGTCTCGTCATCTTCGACTAGGGCTCTGAACCTAGACTGATTATGCGATTGATTCAACCTTTATCGACAAACCAATCATAATCCTCAATATTTTTCTCATCCGACAACTTAGGGTACATAGGTTGGGTGTGTGCAAAATTATTGCATCCTAGTTTCCTTGAGCTTCCACCTGCATACGGAATGGTTAAGGAAATTAATCTTGTCTCTAGCTGATCACCAAACACAACAACTTTATTTTCTAGAGTATCGACTTATGCTTCCGATTGTAACTTATTGATGCTCGGTGAAACAATAATAAAAACCTTTCCAGCTGAATTAATCAACCAATCCACATGAAAGCCTACAAACTAAAGTGAGTGGCCATTAAAATTGCACTTTTTTTTTCTTTTATTTTAGACAATCATTTGTTGCCTCCTTATTTTCTTATGCCTCGGTTTGAACAGCCAAATGGTTAAAAAGAATAAAAGTTATTATTTTCCTAGAAAATGAAAACAAAAGTGGCCTAACTATGATGAGGAGGAGGTCATTGATGCTTTATTCCGAACCGAGTTTTTGTCATATCAGCTCTCCAATTTGGGTTTATTCCAGATTTTGAGATGAAATCACGACGACATTCGACAAATATTCTTGATATTTGGCTGCAAAGTAGGCTGAGTTATTATACCCCATGAACATAATGACTTCACCAATTTAAGCTTTTAACTTGAATAACCTTGCCGAATGAGATTGCGCTATATCGGCGTTATCTCCAACAACCATATCAATTGATATAGTTTTTTCGTATGAGGTTATGCTTCGACCTTGGTCATCATTGAAGTATTCAATTCGAAAAATTGCCTTCTAAATCAATTTTTGTATTTGGCTCAAAATTTTCAATTTGTTCTTTTAAGCCAATCAAGTTTTCCATTTCAGACGAATTCCGACATTTCGATCCAACCACACTTCGATTGTAATTGATTTGTATGCAGAAACATAAAGGAAGTCTTCTCATCTAGCCACGTATTAAATAGGCTTTTCCCATTTTCAACATGTGGGAGAAAGATTTTCGCATATCTTCATGTGCATCAAGATTTTTTTTCACTTCTTGAAGAATATATAATTATAGTTTTCTCCCTTTCTCTCACTCAATAGATGTATTTGGTCTGGCTATAACCATAATTTTTTCTAGGAACAGCTTGATTGAATCCTATTTCTTAGGGCTTTTAAAGAGCGTGACTCTAGCAAGCTGAAGGGGTTTCATCGGAGAGCAAACTCTCGAGATATTAGTGGCTTGATGGACTATCCCATTTATGAAGATTTTTATTTTCATATGAAACAGATCTCCATGCTCTTTTATTCTTCTCACACTTTTGAATGTGTTTCTTTAGTTTTGATCTCGTCCAATTGGCCGATAGAGCCGGATTGAAGCCTTGATATAGCATATGAACTTCGTAGTTTTTAGAACTTGATCCCACTGGGCGTGCCAAAATGTTGACCTAAAAAATTACAAAGCCTACGTGGCGTGTAGACCGAGTAATTTACTGAGCTAACTACGTCATTCTTGTGGATACGGGTGTGCCAACTCACGACCGAACTCGACTGAGCAATAAAATGGGTGTGGTGGTGTGGTGTTCGCCAAGAAAATTAATGAAGTGATCTCGTTCAGCGAGAGAATCAAGGACTCATCGCCAGTAGAGACCTGGATAGATAACCAAACGAACTAGAAGTAATGTTATTACCAAACTGAAGGTACTCCTAAGCCGACGAGTTCTACGACTTCAGTGATGTTCCACCGAACTGAATATGTTGCCGGCTTGCTAACCAATGATGTTCAACCGAACTAAATATGTGTTGATTGAGGAGTTAGGATAATTAGTATTTTTCTTAGGGTTAAAATTAAAGATATGCTGTGTTGTATGCGAGGGAAGAAAAGTAGCAAAATTTGGTTTGAACAAAATTACATTACATCCCATAATTTATTTTGTGATATGAGATCAAATTGTCTTTCACTCTTTTTTGATTGATAAAAAAGGTTTGTTAATAGATAGTTTGGATTGAATTTGAATACTTATACTTTTATCCAGATTCAAAAGCTTATTTTTTCCAATCAAGAGAAATGGCGAAGATCCCACCGATTAGCTAATTTTTCTTAACACGAGCAGTATCATAAGCTAATCATCTATGACAATTTTGATCATTACACTCATTACCTTCCTTCTTCTCCCTTTATGGGATGTTGAGAAACGCTCATGGAGCTCTTGAGTGGTGTGGAGCAAAAAATAATCAAGAAAATTATGGAGGTAACACATGGATTTTTGGGTAAAATGGACAAAATTACCTTCAAGACACACCGGGATTCCCACGCGCATGCAACAGACAATAACGGCTCAATCAAGGAAAAGTCAAAGGTGATCAAAATGGTATTTATTCAAAACCCTCTCATCACTCCTCATCAAATTCTTACCCACAAGATAACTCTCAATTATTCTATTTAAATTGGGATAGATTACCAAGTTAATTGCAAGATATTATTTCACATAATATCTTGCAATTAAACTCATAAAACCACCATAAGTGGCCGGTCCCTATTTTCCAAATAGGGACGGCCACACCCATATAAATAGTCCCATTTTTCTCCAAAAAGCTAAGTTCATTCTCTCCTTAAAATTCTCTAAATATTTTCTCTCTCAAATTGTAATTTTGGCATCGGAGATTCTTTGGCCAAAGTCCTCCCATTCATTGTGGGCGCGTGAGGTTCTTGGCCTTGATCTTAGTGTTATTATTTTGCAGGTGCATTTTCGTCAAAGGAGAAGACGACAGAAATTTGCATCCACAAATTGGTGCTTTCATTAAGAGTCTTGATTCACCCGCTCGAAGAATACTCTCGCATTCAAAGTTTCTCATTTCTTGTTCATTTGTAGATTTTTCGTACGTTCTTATTCTTAGAATTTTTTTATAAAAATGATTTGATAAAACGTAAAAGGAAAGTACAATGGCTAGAAATTCGGAAACCACAACGAACAGAACTTCTTACATTAAAGGATTTGGACCACGACGATCCACGAGGCTCAACGCGACGACCAGTGGAGCGGCACCACCCCCATGGGGCACCACCGTGGCAGCAACCATGGAAGCAACCCTCGGCGAGCCCATAACCCACGGTGAACGCCTTATCTTGTAGCCACATGCCCAGGCTCGCGCCACCTTGGAGCAGCGAGCCCACGTTTGCGCCATAAGGAAGCTTGACACGGCCCAACACGAGCAGGCCTAAGGTGTAGTTGCAGCTGCCAAGAAGGCGGCCCAAGACTCACAGGCCTAAGCCGTGCCAAGGATAGCCAAGCGCCGTACGCCACTCCAAACCACACAGGCCTATGCCCAAGGCGAGCCGGTCCGAGCCGCGACTCAGCGCGAGCCCAGCGCGCTTCCAATCTGAGCCCAAGCCTAGTGCCCATGCATGCTGCACGTATAGCAGCCCACGCATGCGGCCCAGCCCACTCCCGTGGCATTCTAAGCTATCCAAACCGGTCCAAGATCGGTTTAACCGTCCCGGTTTCAGATTCCTGGATTAACGATTGAATTGGTGGTATTTTCACCCCATTTCTTTCCAAATTTGACTTATCTCAACTCAAATTGCTCGTCCGGAGTCCATTACACTTCCACTATTCAAGGAGACGTATACCGTCCAAGCTCTTCTAACCCAAATGGCGAACAACACTTGTCTCGACAAGTCGTAGAGTTGACAAGCGCCCTCGTGCATTAGATGACCTTGGTAAATCGGCTCTTGAAGCGTGCCCTAGACGTGGTGTCCCGAAGTAGGACAAGGGCAGACAAAGAACCTCTTTAGCAATGTCCCGGCAAGCAGCCATTCGACCAGTCACGAACCAAGCGTTCTGGAAATGTACACTCTTGACTAGGCTGTCGAGATAGCGTATATTCTTATCTTAGCGCGCGGATGAGCTTGCACTCTTTGTTAGGCCCACGAATGAGCATACACTCACGGTAAGGGCCACACTTCGGTAATCAATGTGTGCAACCTTCCAGGCGAAGTGTTCATCCACGGCTAGGCCCGCAAGGAGTATCATCCACCTCACATCGGAGTAGGCAGCACGACAGACGGATAGAAGCAGTCACTCAATCCAACTCAAGTTCAACCAGCAGCCTATGAGTAATTCGCTCGCCTGCTATGAACATACCACATGCACCGCAACCAAGGCATAGACAAGCCAAGCTCATGGAAGAGCAGCTTAGGCCAGCAAATCAAGATAGGGGGTAGCCGAGAGCTCCGTTACCCCAACAAAGGCAAATTCAGGAAGAAGTAGAGAGGCTCATGACCGAGCTATTGCGCGATTTCCAACGCAATGCGGCCACTGATGAAGCCTTACGATGAGACATGATTAACATAAGCAGGTCACCCTTCACGGATAAGATCGAGCAGATAGAGCCTCCACGTAAGTTCAGCATGCCACATTTCACATCTTTCAAATGAGATAGAGACTCAGAATGACACTTAAAGCACTACCGAAGCGGAATGATCCTCTATCAAAACAACGACGCTCTCATGTGCAAGATATTTGCCACCACTTTACAAGGCGAAGCGCAAGATTGGTTCTACACCTTGCCGCCACAGTCCATCCGGAGTTTTGATGAGCTTTCTTTAGTTTTCACCAAAGAGTATTCATATCACTCAATCAAAAAAAAGTCTGACCACTTGTTCAACGTCAAGAAGAACCCAAATGAGTCGATCTGTAACTCTGTGAACTAGGGGTGGGCAAACGGGTATAGGAATTGCGGGTAGGGGCGGGTAATTCAGGTTCGAGGCGGGTCCAAAATTTCTAAACACAAAATGGGGTGGTGCGGTTTTGGTATACAAAATTCGCGGGGCGAGGTGGACCTTAAAACAGGAGGGAACGGGCCCCCGACCCGGCCTGTTTCTTTTGCTCATCCTAGTCTTCTTGATCTCTCATCTCGACTCCTCTCATTTAACTCATACCTCGAGACCTTCTCCTAACTCGTTCCTAGCCTCCCACTGTCCCAACTCCATACCCCGCCACCATCATCGTCAGATCTCAATATCTCTTCGTGATGTGCTTCTGTCTTTTTCGTTCCGTATGTTGCCATCATCACCAGACATCGATCTCTCATCTTGACTCACTCTTTGGAAATCAGTCTTTCTTTCTCTGACGAACTCAAAAAGATGGACGAAGTCGAACAACTCGAAGTGACGAATTAGTCATCTCCTCTGTCTAGCTCAGACCCATATTTGTAGCGCACGACACTGCTCATAGTCCTCTTCAGTTTTAAGGTATTACGTTTTAGGGATTTAGGATTGAAAATTAAATTAGGGTTTTCTAGATTTAGGGATTTTGTTGGTTCGTGACCCTTGACCTCTTTTATGTTCCAGTTTCAAATCTTTTATTAAATTGAATTTGAATCGACTGAGTTTGAAACTTTATTGAATTAAATTAAATTTGAGCAGGAGAATATGCATATCTGAGTTGGGCATCGTCGAATCTCATTGTGGGTGGTGATTTGGAATTGGGTTTGGATCTAATGGTGAGGTGGGCATGGGCGAAGATGGCATTGAGTAGCGGTGGTTCGGGCGATGATATTAAGTTGCAGAAGAATACGAATAAGGGGGTGTGGGCATGGGTGGATATCGTAATCTCAATTGAATTTTTTCTGGTTTTGTTTATGATAGTTATTGATGGATCTTGACATGCCCATTTGATTGTTATTGTCAATGTTAGCTTGATTATACCAAACCGATTCAATTGTATCCTAAAAATAAAAATAAAAAATAAACTTATGGACCTGGCCTGAACCAGCCCTTTTAAACCAGGGCGGGTTAGGTCCGGTTCCTGTATTAAAATATGTTGTACCCACCCCGGCCTGGCCCATTTCTTTTAAACTCGGGTCCAGTCCAGTCCCTTCAAAATTGGGCCCAACCTGACCTATGCCCAACCTGACCTATGCCCAACCTTATAAACAACGACTTGATAGCCGGTGCAGCCTTCCAAAAAGAACTCTTAGCATATCACCCACTGTTCGGAGAATTGATCATGAAAGAAGATCTAACTCTGGCAGACTCTTGCGCTCTGGCAGATAAGCATGCATTTTGGGACGAAGCTCGGCGAGCAGACAAGGTACTCTAGCATCGTCGAAAAGAATCGGCAGTAGCTCAAAAAAATGAGGACGAGAAGCAGTAACATGAGCAGGAAGAAGGCCAAGCGTAGGGACCGATCCACGACTAAAAGAGGCCCGACACCCAAGAACTATTCTAAGTTCTCGATCCCGATCCACCAAATCCTCCGCGACATCAAGAGCGAACCATGGTTCAAGTTGCAGAAACAATCAAAAGAAGATACCTCCAAGTTGGACCACACCAAGTACTGTGCATTCCATTGAGGTCCCGACCACACAACCGACGACTGCTGCACTTGGAGGAACTACCTAGAGGAGCTGGTGAAAGAAGGTAAGGTCGATAGATACTTGGACAAGCCGACTGTGCAGCCTAAAAGGAACGCAGACACCGACGAAGAGCCACCAACCAAGACAATTCAGATTAATAGCATCTTCGTCGAAGCTGAACACTTGGGGGCAACCAACAACTCCAAGAAAAAAAAGATGTTTCTCAGGTCCAGACAGTTAACACCCAACCAGGACCCATCGTTGGCTTCACTGAGCAAGATGCCTAAGGTGTCAACTTCTCACATGACAATGCATTAGTGATATCTGTCCAACTAGTGCACGACATAGTCGAGAGAATAATGGTGGACAACGGCAGCGCAATTAACCTACTCCAACTCTCAGTCATTTAGTATATGGGCTTGGAAAATAAGATCATACATCAAGCGGAGGTACGCACCGGATTCAATGATCACACCTCGACTGTCATCGGCAAAATAACGGGATTCTAGGTCGGTATTGGCTAGTGAGACTGAGTGCAGTAACCTCTATCGAGTATCGGAAAATCGATTCTGCATCCCAGGAGGAGGAGTCGTAGAGATCAAGTCAAATCAGGCCATATCTCGATGATACACTGTGCAAATACTGAAGGAGTAAAAAAAGGAAGTCATTTACCCCCGTAAAGGCTACTGAAATGTAGAAAAACAACTCTACCTTAACCGAAGACGGGTCAAGAGACGCTGAGCACATATTTCTTGACCTAAAGCAGCAGTCAGACCACATCAACAACTTGGTGGAGGCAACGAAGCCCAACCTCACCAATGCATATTCAAGGCAAATCCGAGCGATCTTAAATATGAAGTCCTTTACTACTCTGAAAGAGATTCAAGGTCTGACCAGATAAGTAGCCGCACTCAACCGTTTACCCTTGCGGTCTACCGATCAACGTGAGCCATTTTTCGACTCAATCGAAAGAAAGAAAAAAACAATAAGACGAATAAAACGACAAGTGCGAGAACGCATTCAAGGACTTGAAGAAGTACCTGACATCACCTCCTTCCCTACTATCCAAACTGGAAGCAGTAGAAAACCTATTTATATGTTTGATGGTATCTGAAGCAGCAATAAGCTCTACCCTTATATGGGAAAAGCTGGGGCCCCGACTACTTGTATTCCACAGTTCAAAAGCTCTCTTCGATGTGGAAACCAGCTACCAGAAATTCAAAAGCTAACTTTGGCGACATTTGTTGCAACCCGGAAGCTTAAGTTATACCTTCAGACGCACGCAGTCATCCTCATGATGCACTATTCCACCCAATCTAGACACATGACAATAAAGGCGCAAACATTGGCGGATGCAAAGTTTTCTGACGAACGCAACAACTCAGCCCAAAAGGCGCGCCAAAGGCAGACGAACACTAGAAGGACACACTCGAAAACAAGTTTTGTCCTTGTCGTCCCTGAAGATTTTACATATGAGCAACATGTACTGGCAGTTGAGCACCACCTCCTGCTGCGCGTCACACGGCCCTAACCGACCTTTGCTCCATAATTCAGCTATAAAGTGGCCCAATACCAACAGTTGAGCATCTCATGCCGCGTGTAACATGGCCCCCAACTCCACGGCTTCCTACCGCGCCTTCACGCCTAGCCTATGTGACACAACAGAGTTACCGGAGCACGCCCTAGCCACGTCTGCTTCACCCGATGGAGAATTCTGGCATTTGCACGTTGACGATGCATCCAACTACAAGGGCTCTCGAGCAGGCGTGGTCCTTGTCACCCCAAACGATTCGATGCTTGAGCAGGCAATCACTCTAGGCTTCAAAGCATCCAACAACAAAGCAGAGTACAAAGCCCTACTAGCAGGCCTCCGGATGGCTAAAGACTTGGCAAATAAAAAGCTTGCAATTCATTCTGATTCCAAGCTAATCACCAACCAGATTACTGGGGAGTACACAGCAAAACATCTGAAGATGGTGCAGTACATACAGAAAATACGAAAGTAACTTGAGGCGTTTCAGACTTACACCCTTACTCAAGTTATGCGGGCAGACAACACCCACACGGACGTATTAACCAGCCTAAGCTGCGCCCTTAACCACTAACTCAAACGCTTTATTTCGGTGGAATATCTAGACAAGCCAAACATAGAGGCGAAGCCAACAACCGAGGTGTCACAGGTTAGTATAACTCCAAACTGGCAAGATTTCATTATAGACTACTTGGTCAATGACACACTCCCCATATAAAGATTAGAGTCTAGAAAGCTCCAAACAAAGGCAGCACGTTACTACATGTGGAATGGCATTCTCGTCTGAAGATCCTACATTCGACCCTAGTGCTTCCTGACGACCTAAAGGTTCTAAGTTCAATCCAAGATGGTGTTTGTGGAAATCACTCCAGAGGCCAATCCTTAGCACATAAGGTTTTTAACGCAGGCTACTATTGGCTTACTGTGCATCAAGATGCTAATGAGTTAGTACAAAAATGTGACTGCTGCCAACGCTACAAGTCGGTACTAACATTGCCTGCCAACGAACTACACCCGTAGATGAGTCTCTGGCCGTTCATGCAGTGGGTAATCGACTTGGTAGGGCTAATGCCGCCCGCTACTGAGGGCAGAGGCATGATGATCATGGCAACTGACTACTTCACCAAGTGGGTGGAAGCAGAGCCCATGACAACCACAACTCAGACAGACATAGAGCGCTTCATATGGAGGAACATCACTTGCCGATTTGGCATCCCTCAATCCATCGACACAAACAACGGCCCGCAATTCGTAGGCAAAGATTTGGTGAAGTTCTTCCAGAAATATGGCATTAAGCAGCACATGTCCACGCAGAGGTATCCCCAAGGCAATCGGTAGGCCGAAACATCTAACAAGACGATTCTAAACTACCTTAAGAAAGGAAAATGGCCAGACGATTGCATTTCAGTAGTTAATTGAAAACTACTTAATTATTTGCATTCCATTTGATTGCATTTCAAGAATCGTCTTCTTAACAGACGCAAGTCCACTGGTAACTCTTCACCTTCTACCCATGTACCTTAATATCTTTTACGCTACATTATCTGAGGTTCCGGTTGAAAACCATTTCAGTTTTTGAAAATTGAAAACTGAAATTAGTTACCTATACCAACAAAAACTTCAAACGAAATGGTCATCAACCATTCATTTAGTTTTCATTTTTTAATAGCTGCAAACATGTAACTGATTATAGTTTCAAATAAAAATAAAAATGAAATTTGTTTGGTAAACTGTTTTCAATTTTTATGTTTTTTTTTAGTAAAAAGGTAGTGCAGTGGGTTAAATAATTAGTTGTTAAGAAAGAGAATCAATTGGGATCAGCATGATTGCTTTCCGTTGCTGCGTTAAAGCGCCAGATCTTTTACATCGAATTGGAAATGAATATTTCCTTATTTATGAACTTTGGGAATGAAAATTTCCTTATTGTGAATTTTGGGTTGGTACCATGTCCCAGGGTCCTGGAGCTCATGCTGATCCGCAGCCCAATGCGGAGTTGAGAGCCTGGGCCTAAGTTGGGAGGCCCCATCTGCCTGGTTTTTTTTTTTTTTTTTTTTTGAAGTACCCATATACCTGGTTTTGGGAATAAAATGCAATGCATGTTTAAACCACAGCTGCTTATCCGCGTACTTTTTGGTTGAGGTGAACTTAGCCTCTTGCTTGTAGCTCAACTGATCAGTGCTCTTGTCCACTAACTGTTCAGCCTTGTAATTTTCGATGTAACGACTTGAGGCTCTACCATATTCATCTTTGTGCGAAGATCGAGCTTTACTTTGAACTTCTCTGGATTCAATGAGCTTTGGTTTGCTCAAGAGCATCACATTAAGGTAGTCAATTGTGTCACTGCACGCATACTCAGGTTACATTGTACATTTCTTCTTCGTCATTTTGTTGATTCAGAGATTCCATATTCAATTTATGAACCTTGAAGCAACTCTCACAAAGTATTGTGAATTTCGAAATGTCTCTGATCTCGTCAAACCTCATTAGCGGTTCTTAGCTATTCTTGAGCTTAGACCTATTTCTTTTTTTGCTAAGAAACCAATTAACCTTACTGTGATGATTAACCAAATAATCATAAACAGTGACTTCTATTTCTGCATCTTCACCTTCCTTCGTTTGTTTGTTTCTCAATGTAAATTGGATCATGCCGGAACACAAAAAAAAAAAAAAAAAAAAAAGAAAAAAGAAAAAAAAGAAGTTCTCAGCATGGTTCCTCAGAATATCTTGTACCCTAGTTTTGGTGGACTTGTTTTGACCTTCAAATTCTTGAGTGTTCTTTTAGTCTTCTCGACATGGTTTCTCGCTCAGTTAGTGAGGAATTCACGATCGATCGATTCAGCGGAAATGTGCACCCTTCTTTCGATTCGGTCAGGGAACGTTAAGAACTCAACCTTTCCACAAGTTTACCAGACTTACCAGGAAGAATTCCACATGACTGTGAGGTTTGAGCTGTCTTTTCGTAAAAGTTTGGTGAAGACTGTAGTGCAGGTGATCAGTAGATTGCATCAGCATCTTCAGGCTGAATTGTTTGATCACCATCTTACTACAATTCATAGGCATCACATCAGTATCTCAAGGTACGGTTATCAAGTGAGTTCTTCGTTGGCAAAAATTTCGGAATTGTTATTCTTGGGACTCGACCCAAAGACACATCTATTTTCGGAATACGTGACGTTTCGAATTCTTGGGTAAGACTCACTCTCATTTTCAGTCTTGGTTTTTCAGAAAACGTATTTTAACTTCTGTTACCAGTTATTTGTTTTGACGTTACAAATGTTTTGGGGGAAGTATTTTCGTTTTCAGTTTTAAGTTCGGCGCGAGTTTTTGACCTATATGTTATTACTTATTTATTTTGACACTATTGTGTTTTATGTACTTATTTTTGACCTTACGTTAATATATGTTTTCAACTTTATATCTTATTAAAGTATGTTTGCTACTATTACACGAATGGGGAAATACGGTAAAAGCCTGGAGGCACTAAAGATGGAATCATTGCAACCCGATCGCGACGGGATGGCATTTTCCCTTTGGTGCAACCGCTCTGACTTGATTTCTTCGTTACGCATGTATTTATGTATTACTCTTCTTACTACCTTCGAGTGTTTCAGTTTATGAAGTTATTTTAAATTTCGGGGACGAAATTCTTTTAAGGGGGGTAGATTGAAACAACCCGTCCCGAGTTTTACTGTATAAAAAGAGTATTTTTGTATTTTTTTACTAGGTTTGGGGATCTTTTTCTTTTAAAATAGTTTTTGGGTGTTAAATGGTGTGCCCAAAGGGCCCACCTGTGATTTCTGTCCCCCGAGTCTCTCTATCTCTCTCTCTCTCGAACTCACTCTGTTACTCTCTCCCCGAAGCTCTGCAACTCTCTCTCTCCCGTAGCTCTCTCTTTCGCAGCTCTTTCTCTCTCACTCATCGAGACCACGCACACATCCACACTCCGAGCTACAGCCGCACGAGACCATCCTCATCAGCTGCACCTATTTTCTCCTTCCTCTTTCGACCCTGAGAACTCGACGGCACGGGAGACAAAACTCTGACGAGTTCCTCCCATAATTTCCGACAGCGTAAGTCGATTCTCTTCCTCTCTCTGTTGTTGTGACTTGTGGTTGTGAATCCTGAGTTGAATCCTTCAATTCTTACCTAGATTTTCTCTTAGAACCGAGTCGGGGTGAGCACACCCATTCTCCGGCGAGATTGTGGGTGCCAAGAGGTTTTACGGTCACCCCCGACCGTGTCACGGCAAATTAGAGGTACCATTTTACTCCCCTCAACTCGTGCTTCACATTTGTACTTAAATCGGGGTGTAGGACCCTTATTTTCAAGCCACCGGAGCTGTAGCAGCTCCGGCCTTTTTCTTCGACAAACCAGGCCTTTAGGCCGATCACAAGACACGGGCCTCCAGCCCATTTAGTTTCAACCCAATCTCCAAAGGCCTTTTGGGCCGTGTGTGTGTGTTGCATGTACGTGTGTGTGTTGTCGAGTGTGTGTGTTGTGTGTGTGTACCGTGTGTGGTGTAGTGCATGCGTGTGTGTGTTGTGTGTATGACGCGTGTACGTGTGTGTGTGTGAGTGCATGCGTGTGATGTGTGTTGGTGCCGTGTGTCTGTGAGTGTACGGTGTGTGTGTGTATGTTTGTGTAGGTTTGGGCTTAAGCCCAAACCACCCCTTTTCACCCTAAACCCTTTTAACCCAAAAACCTTAGGAACCCAAAAGCCAAACCCTTTTATGTAGAATATTCCGTCAGGGAATATTCAAGGACTATTCTATTGACGTTTACTAAAATTATCCGGGACCCTTCCTTGGAAAATTCGATGTCCTGAATCCGTTTTCGACGTTCGTTTTCCCAAATTAAATCGTTTGATTAGAGTTCGATCAAATGTACCCTTTATGTGCTTAGGGACAAAGATTGTGGCGTTCTATCTTCACTAGTGGCGCAGCTCTTCGGTGGCTAAGTACTGTGAGTGGACCACCTTCAAAAATAGCATGTTTTAAATTAAAGAATTGCATATATTCCTAGCATGCCTTGCAGATTTATTGATTTGATGAACACTTTACAGGAAGCATGATGATTTGGATATGATTGATTATATACATAATTTGAACTAGTTTCATTATATCGTATTTTCTACGCAACCCTCATTCTGGTAGACTATCTGATCGATGACGATAGGATGCTAAGAATGTGTTTCAAATGCTTTTAGACACCTCTTCGTAGTATGGGGGATCGATGAACTTATGCTACGAAGTTGTATTTCAGAAAACTGTTTTGTGCGTACCTAGTGAACACCATGCCGCCAGGGGCGAGGACTTGAGTTGGCAGAGGCCTGGAGAAATAATCCCTAGAGGAAGGCTGAGGGACCACGGGGTCTGGCATCGGGCCGGGAGGGAGTTATCTCATGGTGAAGGCCATAGAGATTTAGGTGCAGGCATTGGGCCGGAAGTATTATTATTATTCGGTGATACTCATTAGCAGCACAACTTGTATTATGTTTCCTGAGATGATTTCTGAGATTGATTTGCAGATAGATATGAATTGTTTTATGGCATGCTAGAGGGTTTGAAAAACCTATCACTTACTGTGCTAGTAGTTTACATTTAAACTGTGGGGGTTAGTATGTTCATAACTGTCTTTGTACTATGTATATAAACTTGGTCCACTCACCCTTATTCTGCGGCCCCATTCAGGACTTAGAATCAAGGCACATAATCCCGACATCAAGGCACTTCCACATCGACATCTTCGAGTCCTCTCGGTGTAGGACCCACTCCTTTGTTCATTCAATTTTTATATTAATTCTTTTAGTGTTCTAGTTAGATGTATGCTCTGTTCACGTTCCTAAATTGTTAATCCATTGTATTTGAATTCATAACCCTTATTTATTTCTTATTCTTAGCTTTTGTATCAATTAATGGCTTTCGTCACCCTCGCGTGTCAGCTACCACTGTGGTTCAAAGGACCATTGGTTCCGTGTTTGTCGAGCTCCCAAGAAGGTTGTAGATGAATATCATTCTCGTCGTAAAAAGTTTGAATCTAACTTCGTGCAAGTGGACAAACCGGAGACTACAAAGATGGAGGTTTCTAACTTTCAAGAGGATGTCACCCCTATGGAAGATTAGAATCTTAGACATAGACTTATTTTTTTAGTTGAAATAAGACAATGGGGCCGAATTCCACCAACTGGCCGAACCCCCCTTTGTTTTTTGGTTGATTTTTGAATAATTTTCCTTTATGTTTGGGTTATTTGTTGGTGATTTGTTTTTTGGATATTAAGTTTTAATTAATAGCCACTTTTGAATAAATGAAATTATTTTGAATTGATATTTTTTTAGAACTTTTATGCATGTGACCGGATTCAAATTAATTTGTCATTCTAGGTATGACTAGTGGGAAAGTTAGTTGTCTGGCAGATAGTGCAACCATGCATACCGTTTTGCGTGAACGCATCTATTTCACTAACTTCATACCTAAGAATGCACCTCTGACAACCCTATCAGGCCAATGCAACCTGATAAAAGGATAAGGTAAGGCACGCTGAGGCACTATACTCTCCAAGTTCTGAAAGAACGTTGTTAAGTTTCAAGGATATTAGAGATAACAATTACCACGCTCAAACCCATGTAGAAAATGAAGTTGAATTTCTATGCATAACTTCCTACGAATATGGCCAGAAACGTATTCTAGAGAAGATGGAGTGTATCCCGAGTGGTCTGTATACTACGTGTAAGATCCCACATCGCCCAGGGTTGTGGATCCTGTAAGCCTTATATGTATATTTCCATCTCTACCTAGCACGAGGCCTTTTGGGAGCTCACTGGCTTCTGGTTTCATCGGAACTCCAAAGATAAGTGAGTTCGCGCGACAACAATCCCATGATGGGTGACCCACTGGGAATTTCTCGTGTGAGTTCCCAGAAACAAAACCGTGAAGGTGTGGTCGGGGCCCAAAGCGGACAATATCGTGCTACGGTGAAGTCGAGCCCGGGATGTGGTGGGGGCCTTGGCTGGGATGTGACAATTTGGTATCAGAGTCAATCCCTGGCCGAAAGTGTGCCGATGAGGACGTCGGGCCCCTAAGGGGGGTGGATTGTAAGATCCCACATCGCCCATGGGTGTGGATCCGGTAAGCCTTATATGTATATTCCCATCTCTACCTAGCACGAGGCCTTTTGGGAGCTCACTGGCTTTGGGTTTCATCGGAACTTCGAAGTTAAGCGAGTTCGCGCGAGAGCAATCCCATGATGGGTAACCCACTGGGAAGTTCTCGTGTGATTTCCCAGAAACAAAACTGTGAGGGCGTGGTCGGGGCCCAAAGCGGACAATATCGTGCTACGGCGGAGTCGAGTCCGGGATGTGGTAGGGGCCTAGGCTGGGATATGACAATTTGGTATTAGAGCCAATCCCTGGCCGGAAGTGTGCCGACAAGGACGCTGGGCCCCTAAGGGGGTGGATTGTAAGATCCCACATCGCCTATGGGTGTGGATCATGTAAGCCTTATATGTATATTCCCATCTCTACCTAGCACGAGGCTTTTTGGGAGCTCACTGGCTTCGGGTTTCATCTGAACTCCGAAGTTAAGCGAGTTCGAGTGAGAGCAATCCCATGATGGGTGACCCACTGAGAAGTTCTCGTGTGAGTTCCCAGAAACAAAACCGTGAGGGCGTGGTCGGGGCCCAAAGCGAACAATATCGTGCTATGACGGAGTCGAGCCCAGGATGTGGTGAAGGCCTAGGCCGGGATGTGACACTACGACCATACGCCTCATAGAATGCCACTAAGTGGCCAGCTTTACTACTGTGACCGCGCATGAAATTACACTTTGGCATGATTGTTTGGGATATCCTGGACGAATAACGATGCGCCGTATCCTCAAATCATCACACGAGCATCCATTAACCCGAAGTTTAGGTTCGATCTAAGGGATCGCATGTCAAACATGTTCCATGGGAAAGCTTATTACTAAGCCTTCTTATGACAAGATTCGTTCGAATCCTCCCATTTTTCTAGAATGGATTCAGAGGGACATTTGTGGACCGATTCACCCTGCATGCAGGCCATTTAGATACTTTATGGTTTTGGTTGACACTTCCACACATTGGTCACACGTGTGCTTATTGTCCACAAGGAACACTGCAGTTTCCAAATTGTTGGCTCAGGTTATCAAGCTCAAGGCTCACCACCCTGATTATCCTATCAAATCTATTCGATTGAATAATGCTAGAGAATTAACATTTAAAACTTTTGATGACTATTGCATGTCGGTTGGGGTTGAAATTTAACATCCTGTACCCCATGTTCACACCTAGAATGACCTGGCAGAGGTTTTCATTAAGCGCTTACAAATGATTGCTCGATCGTTGGTCATACGTACCAAGTTCCCGATCGCTGCTTGTGGCCATGCAATATTGCACGCAGCAAAGTTGGTCCGCCTGAAACCTGTTGCGACACAACTATTTAGTGCCCTTCATTTAGTTACCAGATATGAAACCAACATATCACATATGCGCATTTTTGGTTGTGCGATATATGTGCCGATCTCGCCACCCTTACGTACAAAAATGGGGCCTCAGCGAAGGATGGGAATCTATGTCGGATATGATTCTCCTTCAATTATTCGTTACTTAGAACCTTTGACAGACGAACTATTTACCGCTCGTTTCGCGAATTGTCACTTTTATGAAACAGTTTTCCCGTCATTAGGGGGAGATATGAACGTCAATGTTCCTGAAGAGCGACGTGAATTATCATGGACAACTCTCACTTTGTCTCATTTAGATCCCCGCACCGCTCAGTCTGAAACTGAAGTGCAGCGCATATTAGATCTCCAGAGCATATCTCAGAGCATGCCAGATGCTTTCACCGATCTAGCGTGCGTGACAAGATCACATATTCCAACTGTGAATATACCTGCAAAGATGGATATACCAAATGTACGACGGACTTCCCTCCTGGAGGCCCAGGAGGCCAATCTTGGTGATCCACATACATTAGCGGCTAGCCAATCATATGTCTCTACACAAACACGTGGCAGACTCCTTGGTTCAAAGGATTCACACCCCTAGAAGAGGAAACCCATGGCACAAGGTCTTGAAGAACCTACCGTGAATCCGACTAGAGCCTACCGTGAATCCGACTATCGCTTAATCATTCTACCCAACTTATGAGGAAATTCTAGATTATGGAAGCGTCTTTGAATGTCTCTTTAATCTCCATCTTTGCTTTTTGTAGCTCTCCATACAAAAACCCCATTGATGGCTTCTTATCCCCATCCACAATTCGAAGTAGCTTGAATAAAGGTTCAAATACTTTCAAGCAAAGTGAGACCCCACTCCAAAAAAGTGCATTCACTACGGTAGCATATGCTTCTTTCCCCTTTGTAGTCTTGACATGTTTGCATTGTTCCCATTCATCACTAGCAACCATAACCTTCAAGTCTTTTTTTCTTATCCATCAAGCTTTGCAATGTAAGGAAAGAAGTTGGAAATCTAATGACTCTGGGCCTTATTATGTTTCTTTTCTTGGTATGCTTCCTCATCAATGCCAAAGTTTTATGATGTGCATAAATGAAGATAGTGAAAGCCTTTGCCTTGTCAATAACTCCTTTGAACCTAGGGAGATTACCAATCCCTTGAAGCATGAGATTCAATGTATGAGTGGCACATGATGTCCAAATCATATTCGGCCTCTTTTTCTTCATCATGTTTGCCGCTGCCATATTGTTAGAAGCATTATCGGTTACCACTTGAATCATATTTTGAGGCCCAATTTCTTCAACACACTTGTCAACATATTCAAAGATATATTCCTCGGTGTGTGCTTCACTAGAGCATTCCTTAGGAGAAAGAAATATGGTGCCTTCCTTGCAATTGACACATAAATTCATTATGCTTCTTCTTTTTTCAGTCACTCCAAGCATTGGTCATGATTGAACAACCATTCAAAGCCCACTCTTCTTCATGTTTCTTGAGTGACTTTTTTACTCTTTCTACCTCTTCTTTCACTAATGGCTCCCTTAATTCGTATTGGCTTGGAGGTAGGTAACCAGGGCCAAATTGACCAACCGCTTCCATCACACACTTGAAGCTATCATTATCAATAGCATGGAAAGGAATACCGGCTTCATACACCCATCGAGCCACATATTGATCCACTTGATGTGCTCTTTCCTTCCAAATTGCATCATGGATGTTTTGTTGCCAAGTCTTCTTACTTCCCTCATTTGAAGAATCGGGATTGATGGAGGATGCAAACCTATCCATAGGTCCAAGAGTGCGAGGCCTTTTCCTTGACCCAATCACTTCAATGTCTTCTTCTTCTTCTTGAATTTGTTGAAGTTGCACATCTTCCCTCACTTCCACAATGTGCTTATCCCTTTGTTTCTTCTTATTTTTTGCTTCTACTAATGCGGCTCGACATTTGGCTTTATCTTCATCCGAAGACTTTGTGCATACCCTACATTTCCCCTTATGTTGGCTACATGTTGTTTTAATCTATGTACTCCACTACTAATGATTTTGTTAGACAACTTACATTTCACCTTATCTGAGTTTGTAGGATTTGCCAAGATCCCATATTCCCATCCCACATCTTCCGAGCTACGCTTCAACACATTTTCAGATTGGGAGGAGGACGACATTACAGTAGATGCTCCAGAAGATGAAGTACCGGTCATCACACAAGAAACAATCCTAAAATTCATATAAAATAAACATTACAAACTTTTAGGTCTTAATCTCCCACAAAAAACTATCACAGTATTTTAACTTATAAGCCAACTCAGATTGTTTTGTTTTTCTATTTTGGTCAAAGCACAACGTTTTTAAGTGAGTAAAATAGATCATGCAATGTCAAGATCAATATCTCTATTCGGCAACAGTATAATTAGAGTAGAAAAAAAGAAGTACTCAACTTCTTAAGCATTCAATAATTAAACTTAGTGTCACAAAAGGAAGCTAAAACAGAAAAGAAATGCTAAAAGACAATCAAAAAATGCTAAAAGATAATCAAACTTGTCAAATTCTTATTAATTATTTGTCCCACCTAATGTGCTCAGAGTAAAAAACCTCCCTAATCAAATTAAATGGACGGCCACTTACACTCAAACTATTTTTCAACATTTTAGTCTTAGACTCTTACTGGTTGATGTAGTGTTTCAACATTGTAAGTTTCAATTCTCTCTCAAATTGGAGAAAAACAATCTTATATATTTTACAATATCCCAAACACTAGCTAGTCTACATATGCATTGGGATGAAATCCCACTTACATATACTTGCTATATAAATTTCCTACCCTTTATAAACCTCTACGTACAGTAACCCTAACTGTCTGATCACAGAGATGGACCTGAATTTCTACAGAAATTTCGAACAAGAATTTCGAAAAAGTTTCGTAGAATCATCTTATCTCAGTACCTTCAGAAGGATGCTCAAATCCAGATTCCAGAGTTGACAATTCTTTAATTATGCTTGGAATTGGAAAGAAGGATTTGATAATTGATATATTTTTATTCACATACAAACATAACCAAAAAAAAAATAGATGTAGAAGAGCAAATGAGGTTACTCGATATCCAGTATCCACAGACAAACATAACCAAATTGGTTTCAAGCATCCGACGAAAATTATGAGAATTATCAGTAGACAGATAACAGATTCCCCTCAATCCAATTGGTTTCAAATCCAAAACTCTATAATTTTATTTTTCCAATACCTTAACAAATTCAACATTTACATCGACCTAAATGTAAATAATATTCAATTGCAAACAGAATAGTTCTGCATTACGAGTTGAATTTGAATTACAACAATCATATTCATATACAAGCAACGGATGATAAGCAATTAGTAGAATAACGAAAAGGTTGAATCTTTAATTCCTTATGATCGATCAAACAACGAATTGAAAAAAAATAAGCAAGCAAATCTATTGAACAAAAACTCACTTTTTGGGGGCTTCGTTGTTGACTTTAGCTGCAGAGTCAGGGGGCTTCTCATTTTCTTCTTCATAATCAACGAGCTCATCGAAGTCGCAGGCTCGCAGGTCGCAGCCAAGCTATGAAGATTGGAGAATCGAGATGCAATGCAAGAGCATGTGGAGATTGAAGACTGGAGAGTGAAGAGTTTGGACTGGAGACCGTGGAAACTGAGACTGGGAGAGACGATCGATGACGATGGCCCAGAAAACCTCTCGAAGTCGCAGGTGAGTGCAGTGCAGTTGAGGAAGAAGAGATGAAGTGGACGAACGACGAAGTGGTTGTCGACGAGAGTCCTTGGTTTCTGAAATTAGGGTAGCTACAGGGCATGGGAAGAAACTTAGAATCTGAATTAGAAGTTAGAATAGAATAAACTTATAAAAAAAATAAAAAATAAAACCGATTAGCCACCTAGCACCGCCTCCGATTTTTCAAGCCGATTTGCAAGAAAACGCCTCAGATGGTGCCCGCCTAGGCTGTTTTTTAGAACACTGCCTGAAGAGCTCGTGAGAACTGTCGTGCACCTGAAGTCAGAATTTGAGATGAAAGATCTAGGTAAGGCTGGATATTGTCTCAGTCTCGAGATAGAGCATTGTTTGGATGGAATCCTAGTACATCAATCAAACTACACCCAAAAGGTGTTGCGCTGCTTTAATGAGGATAAAGCGAAGCTTTCGAGTACTCCTATGGTTGTTCGTTGGCTAGATGCAAAACAAGATCCTTTCCGTCCGAAGGAGGATGATGAAGAGATTTTGGAGCCTGAAGTTCCTTATCTAAGTGCGATAGGCGCTTTATTGTACTTAGCTCAATGCACTAGACCCGACGTCTCCTTCGCTGTTAATCTTTTGGAAAAATACAGTAATGCACCTACACGCAGACACTGGACTAGCATGAAAGACGTCTTCTGTTACCTTAAGGGTACTACAGATTTAGGCTTGTTCTATCCCTGCGGATCCTCGAGTGATGCCGTACCCTATGTTTCTCGAGTCGATTCTCGCCTTTTTGGTTATGTCGACGCATGATACTTATCTGATCCGCACAAGGAGCGTTCTCATACGAGTTATGTCTTTACCGTTGGAGGCACCGCAATCTTTTGGAGGTCAACTAAACAGACCTTAGTTGCCACTTCGTCTAACCATGCTGAAATTCTCGCCTTACATGAACTCAGGAATGCTTTTGGTTGAGAGCAGTCGTGGGCCATATTTGAAGCTCTTGCGATCTCTATCCCGCCGTAGATGTCCCTACAACGATCTTTAAAGACAACGCAGCATGCATCGAACAGCTCAAGAAGGGTTACATCAAAGGAGACAACACCAAGCACATTGCGCCAAATTTTTTCTTTTCACATCAACAACAAGAGTATCAGAAGATTGAAGTCACGCAAATCCATTCACAAGACAATATGGCCGACCTCTTCACCTAATCACTGCCGAAGACGACATTTCAGAAGCTTGTTCATGGAATTGGTATGCGTAAACTTTCTGAGTTGTAACTTTGCTATTTCTCTTTGGAATTGTGTCAAACTCAGGGGAGTATCCTGAAGATACTTGCTTGATCTTAATGTACTCTTTTCCCCTACGATTGGGAGCATTTTTCCCACTGGGTTTTTGCTACCTAACTAGGTTTTAACGAGGCACCCGCCTCATTTCTTTTGACTTTGCATTTCTTACACATTTTTCCTTAGACTATGGATTTTGTCCCTACTCGGGTTTTTGCCATAGCCTTAAGGTTTTTTAGTGAGACTTATTACTTATGCAAGTTCCTACCTTATTAAGAATAAGCATTGTTCCTTATAATCAGTGCCGACAAGTCGACTTCCTTAACTTCTGCATGTTGCTAAATCTACCTTGAGTATTTACACACCAAGGAGGAGTGTTGTAAACATTCCTAGGTTTAAGTGTGATTGTGTAAATCCTAGATTAGATTTTATTCTAGTTATCTTTTCCTATTGTATCTTGTATTCCTTGGGGAAGAAGGAATATCTTTTCTCCTGTTTTTTACTACTATAAATAAAGGCACAATGTAGGAGGGATAATAACGCACATTTCCCTACAATTCTACAAACACATCTCTCTCCAGCGCCGGCCATCTCTCTCCTTGTCAGATAAAATAGACCGCAACAATATATATATATATATATATATATATACACCTCTTGTTAGTGCATTTCGATCGTAATCAACATTTTTATAGCCTGAACCTTCACGTGTGAGTTGAATCTATGATTGTTATTCGACGGTAACTGAGTCATAATCTCAAATTTATGATTGTAAATGCATTGCGATCGTAATCGATATTTTTCTAGCTGAACGTTCACATGTAAGTTGAATCTATGATTGTTATTTGACGGTGACTAAGTCATAATCTCAAATTTATGATTGTAAATGAGACGACTTATATGCGTTCTTACGTGAATTAGATGTAAATAATGTTTTCGGCTTGTGGAAGACTGAAGTGTTATTTCGCTTGCGGAGGAGTTGATTGTTATTTCAGTCCTATTTAACTTGGGGTTGGGGTCTGCAAGGTTATTTTATTTTTGTAAGTTTTGGTTTTTTAATTAAGTGTTTTAAAATCACCTTGTTTGTTTTATTTTTTGTGGGCTTTTTAATAATATTCTTATATATCTTATTTGAGATTCCTTTTTATAATTGACCCAATTCTAAACATATTTTCTGATGTATAAAAAAAAAAATTAGAAACCACATCGAAACATTATTTGTATTATAGTATGAGAAGACAAAAGATGCGATGGAAAAAGAGAGAATAAGGGATTGCCAACGAAGAAAGAAAGCATTTAGCATCTCCGTTTGATTCATACATTTTCATACATATAATTTATAAAGGAGACACAGCCAGCCAGCAGTTCGGTCACTTTCGGTCACATTGGACAACCCTAATTCCAATGTCGGAGTTTTAGCGTTTCCTGAATCCTGATTAATGTTAATCTGAATCCTGATTAGAGTGATAGTTTACCGCCAATCCACGCCACACCGCTTGCAATGTCGCCTTTCTTCAGATTCTTAATTATAATCATAGTGTAGTCTGTCACGTGACTTCAATTAACAAAAATTAGATATAATAGCTTCGATTCTGAATTCTGACCACCACGAATCAGTTTCGGTACTTATACAACGACGAATTCAACGTCCCTTTCCCTTTAGTTTTTTTGTTTTTTTTCCTTTCATTTTCAAGGGCAGCACTAATACATGAATACAATAAAAAAAACTAGAGACTGAGAAGATATCACCTAATCATTAACAAAATTTCAAAAGAAAGAAGAAGATGATGATACAAAACAATCAAGGAAAATACTAAACAAAAATAAAGTAAAAAGCAAATTCAATCGGGAAACCCAAAAAAAAATTGTGACAAAACAGGTCCTAGAGGGAATTTACCGGCGACCGTCTTGTTGCGCTTCCATTTCAAAGAGTGTGTCCGTACAAATCGTAGGGTGACCAGAGGGCGTCCAGCGGGCACGGCCGCTTCGAATCCACCCTCAGCCACGGCTTCCCGCTGCCCGACCAATGCAGCAGGCTCACCGCTCCCGGATGCAGGTCACGGCAGCTGCCCTTCACATTATCACCTCCCAACCCGTGTTGGTTCCAGCGGTGCTCGCTTAATCATTCTACCCAACTTATGAGGAAATTCTAGATTATGGAAGCGTCTTTGAATGTCTCTTTAATCTCCATCTTTGCTTTTTGTAGCTCTCCATACAAAAACCCCATTGATGACTTCTTATCCCCATCCACAATTCGAAGTAGCTTGAATAAAGGTTCAAATACTTTCAAGCAAAGTGAGACCCCACTCCAAAAAAGTGCATTCACTACGGTAGCATATGCTTCTTTCCCCTTTGTAGTCTTGACATGTTTGCATTGTTCCCATTCATCACTAGCAACCATAACCTTCAAGTCTTTTTTTCTTATCCATCAAGCTTTGCAATGTAAGGAAAGAAGTTGGAAATCTAATGACTCTGGGCCTTATTATGTTTCTTTTCTTGGTATGCTTCCTCATCAATGCCAAAGTTTTATGATGTGCATAAATGAAGATAGTGAAAGCCTTTGCCTTGTCAATAACTCCTTTGAACCTAGGGAGATTACCAATCCCTTGAAGCATGAGATTCAATGTATGAGTGGCACATGATGTCCAAATCATATTCGGCCTCTTTTTCTTCATCATGTTTGCCGCTGCCATATTGTTAGAAGCATTATCGGTTACCACTTGAATCATATTTTGAGGCCCAATTTCTTCAACACACTTGTCAACATATTCAAAGATATATTCCTCGGTGTGTGCTTCACTAGAGCATTCCTTAGGAGAAAGAAATATGGTGCCTTCCTTGCAATTGACACATAAATTCATTATGCTTCTTCTTTTTTCAGTCACTCCAAGCATTGGTCATGATTGAACAACCATTCAAAGCCCACTCTTCTTCATGTTTCTTGAGTGACTTTTTTACTCTTTCTACCTCTTCTTTCACTAATGGCTCCCTTAATTCGTATTGGCTTGGAGGTAGGTAACCAGGGCCAAATTGACCAACCGCTTCCATCACACACTTGAAGCTATCATTATCAATAGCATGGAAAGGAATACCGGCTTCATACACCCATCGAGCCACATATTGATCCACTTGATGTGCTCTTTCCTTCCAAATTGCATCATGGATGTTTTGTTGCCAAGTCTTCTTACTTCCCTCATTTGAAGAATCGGGATTGATGGAGGATGCAAACCTATCCATAGGTCCAAGAGTGCGAGGCCTTTTCCTTGACCCAATCACTTCAATGTCTTCTTCTTCTTCTTGAATTTGTTGAAGTTGCACATCTTCCCTCACTTCCACAATGTGCTTATCCCTTTGTTTCTTCTTATTTTTTGCTTCTACTAATGCGGCTCGACATTTGGCTTTATCTTCATCCGAAGACTTTGTGCATACCCTACATTTCCCCTTATGTTGGCTACATGTTGTTTTAATCTATGTACTCCACTACTAATGATTTTGTTAGACAACTTACATTTCACCTTATCTGAGTTTGTAGGATTTGCCAAGATCCCATATTCCCATCCCACATCTTCCGAGCTACGCTTCAACACATTTTCAGATTGGGAGGAGGACGACATTACAGTAGATGCTCCAGAAGATGAAGTACCGGTCATCACACAAGAAACAATCCTAAAATTCATATAAAATAAACATTACAAACTTTTAGGTCTTAATCTCCCACAAAAAACTATCACAGTATTTTAACTTATAAGCCAACTCAGATTGTTTTGTTTTTCTATTTTGGTCAAAGCACAACGTTTTTAAGTGAGTAAAATAGATCATGCAATGTCAAGATCAATATCTCTATTCGGCAACAGTATAATTAGAGTAGAAAAAAAGAAGTACTCAACTTCTTAAGCATTCAATAATTAAACTTAGTGTCACAAAAGGAAGCTAAAACAGAAAAGAAATGCTAAAAGACAATCAAAAAATGCTAAAAGATAATCAAACTTGTCAAATTCTTATTAATTATTTGTCCCACCTAATGTGCTCAGAGTAAAAAACCTCCCTAATCAAATTAAATGGACGGCCACTTACACTCAAACTATTTTTCAACATTTTAGTCTTAGACTCTTACTGGTTGATGTAGTGTTTCAACATTGTAAGTTTCAATTCTCTCTCAAATTGGAGAAAAACAATCTTATATATTTTACAATATCCCAAACACTAGCTAGTCTACATATGCATTGGGATGAAATCCCACTTACATATACTTGCTATATAAATTTCCTACCCTTTATAAACCTCTACGTACAGTAACCCTAACTGTCTGATCACAGAGATGGACCTGAATTTCTACAGAAATTTCGAACAAGAATTTCGAAAAAGTTTCGTAGAATCATCTTATCTCAGTACCTTCAGAAGGATGCTCAAATCCAGATTCCAGAGTTGACAATTCTTTAATTATGCTTGGAATTGGAAAGAAGGATTTGATAATTGATATATTTTTATTCACATACAAACATAACCAAAAAAAAAATAGATGTAGAAGAGCAAATGAGGTTACTCGATATCCAGTATCCACAGACAAACATAACCAAATTGGTTTCAAGCATCCGACGAAAATTATGAGAATTATCAGTAGACAGATAACAGATTCCCCTCAATCCAATTGGTTTCAAATCCAAAACTCTATAATTTTATTTTTCCAATACCTTAACAAATTCAACATTTACATCGACCTAAATGTAAATAATATTCAATTGCAAACAGAATAGTTCTGCATTACGAGTTGAATTTGAATTACAACAATCATATTCATATACAAGCAACGGATGATAAGCAATTAGTAGAATAACGAAAAGGTTGAATCTTTAATTCCTTATGATCGATCAAACAACGAATTGAAAAAAAATAAGCAAGCAAATCTATTGAACAAAAACTCACTTTTTGGGGGCTTCGTTGTTGACTTTAGCTGCAGAGTCAGGGGGCTTCTCATTTTCTTCTTCATAATCAACGAGCTCATCGAAGTCGCAGGCTCGCAGGTCGCAGCCAAGCTATGAAGATTGGAGAATCGAGATGCAATGCAAGAGCATGTGGAGATTGAAGACTGGAGAGTGAAGAGTTTGGACTGGAGACCGTGGAAACTGAGACTGGGAGAGACGATCGATGACGATGGCCCAGAAAACCTCTCGAAGTCGCAGGTGAGTGCAGTGCAGTTGAGGAAGAAGAGATGAAGTGGACGAACGACGAAGTGGTTGTCGACGAGAGTCCTTGGTTTCTGAAATTAGGGTAGCTACAGGGCATGGGAAGAAACTTAGAATCTGAATTAGAAGTTAGAATAGAATAAACTTATAAAAAAAATAAAAAATAAAACCGATTAGCCACCTAGCACCGCCTCCGATTTTTCAAGCCGATTTGCAAGAAAACGCCTCAGATGGTGCCCGCCTAGGCTGTTTTTTAGAACACTGCCTGAAGAGCTCGTGAGAACTGTCGTGCACCTGAAGTCAGAATTTGAGATGAAAGATCTAGGTAAGGCTGGATATTGTCTCAGTCTCGAGATAGAGCATTGTTTGGATGGAATCCTAGTACATCAATCAAACTACACCCAAAAGGTGTTGCGCTGCTTTAATGAGGATAAAGCGAAGCTTTCGAGTACTCCTATGGTTGTTCGTTGGCTAGATGCAAAACAAGATCCTTTCCGTCCGAAGGAGGATGATGAAGAGATTTTGGAGCCTGAAGTTCCTTATCTAAGTGCGATAGGCGCTTTATTGTACTTAGCTCAATGCACTAGACCCGACGTCTCCTTCGCTGTTAATCTTTTGGAAAAATACAGTAATGCACCTACACGCAGACACTGGACTAGCATGAAAGACGTCTTCTGTTACCTTAAGGGTACTACAGATTTAGGCTTGTTCTATCCCTGCGGATCCTCGAGTGATGCCGTACCCTATGTTTCTCGAGTCGATTCTCGCCTTTTTGGTTATGTCGACGCATGATACTTATCTGATCCGCACAAGGAGCGTTCTCATACGAGTTATGTCTTTACCGTTGGAGGCACCGCAATCTTTTGGAGGTCAACTAAACAGACCTTAGTTGCCACTTCGTCTAACCATGCTGAAATTCTCGCCTTACATGAACTCAGGAATGCTTTTGGTTGAGAGCAGTCGTGGGCCATATTTGAAGCTCTTGCGATCTCTATCCCGCCGTAGATGTCCCTACAACGATCTTTAAAGACAACGCAGCATGCATCGAACAGCTCAAGAAGGGTTACATCAAAGGAGACAACACCAAGCACATTGCGCCAAATTTTTTCTTTTCACATCAACAACAAGAGTATCAGAAGATTGAAGTCACGCAAATCCATTCACAAGACAATATGGCCGACCTCTTCACCTAATCACTGCCGAAGACGACATTTCAGAAGCTTGTTCATGGAATTGGTATGCGTAAACTTTCTGAGTTGTAACTTTGCTATTTCTCTTTGGAATTGTGTCAAACTCAGGGGAGTATCCTGAAGATACTTGCTTGATCTTAATGTACTCTTTTCCCCTACGATTGGGAGCATTTTTCCCACTGGGTTTTTGCTACCTAACTAGGTTTTAACGAGGCACCCGCCTCATTTCTTTTGACTTTGCATTTCTTACACATTTTTCCTTAGACTATGGATTTTGTCCCTACTCGGGTTTTTGCCATAGCCTTAAGGTTTTTTAGTGAGACTTATTACTTATGCAAGTTCCTACCTTATTAAGAATAAGCATTGTTCCTTATAATCAGTGCCGACAAGTCGACTTCCTTAACTTCTGCATGTTGCTAAATCTACCTTGAGTATTTACACACCAAGGAGGAGTGTTGTAAACATTCCTAGGTTTAAGTGTGATTGTGTAAATCCTAGATTAGATTTTATTCTAGTTATCTTTTCCTATTGTATCTTGTATTCCTTGGGGAAGAAGGAATATCTTTTCTCCTGTTTTTTACTACTATAAATAAAGGCACAATGTAGGAGGGATAATAACGCACATTTCCCTACAATTCTACAAACACATCTCTCTCCAGCGCCGGCCATCTCTCTCCTTGTCAGATAAAATAGACCGCAACAATATATATATATATATATATATATATACACCTCTTGTTAGTGCATTTCGATCGTAATCAACATTTTTATAGCCTGAACCTTCACGTGTGAGTTGAATCTATGATTGTTATTCGACGGTAACTGAGTCATAATCTCAAATTTATGATTGTAAATGCATTGCGATCGTAATCGATATTTTTCTAGCTGAACGTTCACATGTAAGTTGAATCTATGATTGTTATTTGACGGTGACTAAGTCATAATCTCAAATTTATGATTGTAAATGAGACGACTTATATGCGTTCTTACGTGAATTAGATGTAAATAATGTTTTCGGCTTGTGGAAGACTGAAGTGTTATTTCGCTTGCGGAGGAGTTGATTGTTATTTCAGTCCTATTTAACTTGGGGTTGGGGTCTGCAAGGTTATTTTATTTTTGTAAGTTTTGGTTTTTTAATTAAGTGTTTTAAAATCACCTTGTTTGTTTTATTTTTTGTGGGCTTTTTAATAATATTCTTATATATCTTATTTGAGATTCCTTTTTATAATTGACCCAATTCTAAACATATTTTCTGATGTATAAAAAAAAAAATTAGAAACCACATCGAAACATTATTTGTATTATAGTATGAGAAGACAAAAGATGCGATGGAAAAAGAGAGAATAAGGGATTGCCAACGAAGAAAGAAAGCATTTAGCATCTCCGTTTGATTCATACATTTTCATACATATAATTTATAAAGGAGACACAGCCAGCCAGCAGTTCGGTCACTTTCGGTCACATTGGACAACCCTAATTCCAATGTCGGAGTTTTAGCGTTTCCTGAATCCTGATTAATGTTAATCTGAATCCTGATTAGAGTGATAGTTTACCGCCAATCCACGCCACACCGCTTGCAATGTCGCCTTTCTTCAGATTCTTAATTATAATCATAGTGTAGTCTGTCACGTGACTTCAATTAACAAAAATTAGATATAATAGCTTCGATTCTGAATTCTGACCACCACGAATCAGTTTCGGTACTTATACAACGACGAATTCAACGTCCCTTTCCCTTTAGTTTTTTTGTTTTTTTTCCTTTCATTTTCAAGGGCAGCACTAATAGATGAATACAATAAAAAAAACTAGAGACTGAGAAGATATCACCTAATCATTAACAAAATTTCAAAAGAAAGAAGAAGATGATGATACAAAACAATCAAGGAAAATACTAAACAAAAATAAAGTAAAAAGCAAATTCAATCGGGAAACCCAAAAAAAAATTGTGACAAAACAGGTCCTAGAGGGAATTTACCGGCGACCGTCTTGTTGCGCTTCCATTTCAAAGAGTGTGTCCGTACAAATCGTAGGGTGACCAGAGGGCGTCCAGCGGGCACGGCCGCTTCGAATCCACCCTCAGCCACGGCTTCCCGCTGCCCGACCAATGCAGCAGGCTCACCGCTCCCGGATGCAGGTCACGGCAGCTGCCCTTCACATTATCACCTCCCAACCCGTGTTGGTTCCAGCGGTGCTCGATGGGCGCCACGTGCCCCGCGAAAACTAACAGGAACGGGGGCAGCGACCCCAGCTCGTAGATCCGGTGCCTCTTCTGGATCTCCATCCACCTCTCGATCCGCTTGGTGTACTTGGCCCGCCTCCACCTCACGAGATCTATCACCATCACACCGGTGTTGAAGTAACAGGGCTTCCGGCCGTCAAAGGTGCCGGAAAACCGCTGATCGGCCCAGAAAGCGGGCGTGAAGTAGTTGGTGAAGTTGGCGTGGCAGTACTCGGGGGCCCCGATGGTTCTGGAGCCGAGGCTGGTAGCCCAGAGCCTGGATATGTCGTCGACCAAAACGAGATCGGAGTCCAAGTAGATGACCCGGGCAACGCAGGGTTCCAGCAGATCCGCCAAGTAGTTGCGGGCGTAATTGAGCGGTTGCTCCAGCGCTTGCCTCACCGATGTCGAGATCAGGCTCCGCACCATCCTCGGATCAAAGTAGTACACCCTGAACTTCAATTGCGGGAAAGTGGATCGCACCAGGGCTTCCAGATTCGTCTCCGACACCAGGAAGTGGAAGAAGACGCTCTCCGGGCAAAGCGAGTGCTGCAGGACCGAGTGCACGGCGGCGATTGACCCTCGGAGATACTCCACGTCTAGAGTGATGGCCACGTGTACCAAATTGGAATGGCACATTCCTGGGGCGCCGGAGGAGGAGGCACATTCATCGGCATTGCGGTATGCGGAGGCCTTCCGGAAGTTCCGGAAGTTGAAGCGGCCTCCCCCGGAATCCGTCGGGGGAGGAAAGCGGAGGTAAGAGTAATCGAGATAGTGGTGAGGGGCTCGGATGGCTTCGGCCGGAGGGAAGGATTGGAGAGACGGGGAGAGAACGATCATGAGCATTGCAGCAGAGAAGAAGCCAGAGAACCTCATAATCCAGAGCATATTCTTTCGCTTCTTTTCTGTGCTTGTACTACTATCGCCGCTGCAGAAAGGTCCACCTCTTCTCCTCCTCCTCCGCTCCCTTGTCTCGGAATTGAAGAAATTGAAGAAATCGAAGAAATCTAGGAAATTGTAATGATGTTCCGCTACAACCGTCGACGAAAGGAACGCCAAGGTTCCTTTGAGGTCCGCCAGAATTGTAGAAAGAGAGCGACCGATTTATGCTTACATCTTGAGAATGAATGAATGAATATAAAGTAATAAAATTAGGGGTGGTTTGTTGCCGCTGCAGAAGCTGGGAGTGGGAGGGAGAGAATCGATCTCTTTCTCTCTATCAAAGTCTAGTGTGGACGCTGTTGCCGTGGGAACCAAGCGAAGCGACCTTTTGGAGATTTTAGGTAGAAAATGACGGAGAGGAGGAAAAACCACCATCCATTAACACCACGCCAGCCACGGCGAACAACAAGAGGTCCAGGTTCAGCTCTACCCTTCCCCTTCTTCTCCTCCTCCCTCTCTCTCCCTCTGTCCTACCTCACTCTATTATTTACTTCCTGTGAGTCGTCTGGGCGAAACTGTTACTTCCTGTGAGTCGTCTGGGTGAAACTGTGAGAGAGAGAGAGAAGAAGCCTTTTCTTTTCAACCATAGAAATCCACGGCCAAACATAAATTGTAATTTTCACTCAAGAGGAGAAGTGTACATTAACTTTTTTTAATTTAATAGGTGACGTTTTAATTTTGGGGATAAAAATAACATTTGTGCGTTTAGTGGGTACAAATCTAGAAATAGTATAATATACTGCAGAGGCTAATGGAAGCAAAAGAAGGAAGGGACCAGCTGTCCGCCTGTCTTGTATCAAAATGACGATTGCATCCGGGGCCACGGGCCTGCGTCCACGTACTTGTACAACCACACTCCACATCTCGAGAAATTTTTAGTTGTGACGGGAACACGGGCGGTACACCACGTGTTTTTATGTAAGTGGTGAGAAATTTTATTTTTTAAATTATTAACTTTTTAACACACATATCACATCATTTATATAGCGACACGTGGTGTACCACCCCATGTGACTGTCACACTGAAAACTCTCTCCCACATCTCGATGACGGTTTTACATTGTATTTCAGCTTCATATCACTCAACGATGTTTTCTGTATAGCGGGGACACAATCTCGAACAACCCGACCTGAAATTTTCCGAACTTGAACCGAAATTATTCTAAACTTTTGGTATGGGATTCGGTTTTATTATATGCTTTCATTCAGTAATTATGAACCGAACAACATTATATTATATTATATATTTAGGTTAGGGTTTCATCGAACCCTCTCAGCCTCTCACATTCTCATTGAACCCTCAACCCTCTTATATCTCTTGAGTTCTCCGCCTCTGCCTCTTTTCGGCCACCTGCTCCTGAGTCTTGCCTCTACTCCGTCTCTCTCAGTCTCTCTCATTCATTCATTCTCTCGAACTGTCTCCTCAATCTCATCTCTCTCGATTCTTTCACGGTCGCCCCTACTCACTTACTCAGTCAGTCAATCATCTTCCTTCTTCGACTCTCGCCTTTCCTCCGTCCACCTTCTTTAATTCTCGAGCCCCAAAATCGAGGTTTTTTTTTATTAAATCCAAGGTTTTTTTTTCCTTTTCTTTTGCAGCCAATATCTGAACATTAATTTCTGGGTTTTATTATGTGTTTCTGCGATGTCGTATTTTGTGCTTGCTCTTCATGTATTATGTGAATTAGGGTTTTCAAATGGGGTTTTACCAAATTTAAGTTTTGGGTTTATTTATGATTCATGTGTTTGGCTTCTGAACCGTACCGAAATCCCGAAATTTTTTTTGGAATTGAATTTTTTTCGAGAAATTCGAAATTTCGGTTTGGTTTCGGGTTTGTCGAATCTCATCCCGAAACTTATTGGTTCGAGATTCGGACTCGAACCAGCTTTAGTTTTTCAGACCCTTGCGATTTTTAGATTTTTTTTTTTTTGGTGTTGAAAGAGATGTCTTGTAAAATGAGAAATTAGCTGAGTTTTCATGGGCCACATAGATGGAGAAACACTTTCCAGTTTAGTTTGTGAAAACGAATGTATTCAAGCCCTAATGTTCTACTGGCTAGGGACTAGGGAGAGAGGGTTACTTCTCTGGATACAAACCAACTTGAGAGAGAGATGGCCGAGACATCTGAATGGTGGGTGCCTAATTTGTTCTCCGATCTAGGAATGGAATTCATGCTACTAATCTTTGAGAAGAAGGAAGCTTGCCTCCAATATGCTTTGTTGTCGACTAATTTTTTAATTAATAGCCTGTGAAGGTTTTTTTTTTTTTCTGAAACTGTTTGGGCCCAAAATGACATGGGCGTTGGCTCTCGGCCCAGTAATTTTCCGAAAGTATCATGGGCCGCCTAGGTTACCAAGGGTTGTCTGGTCATTTTCGACCAAATCCTAGTATAAGGAGGATTGATTTGGATAAATGCGAAGGGGTTGAATCCTGATACAACGAGGGGTCTTGAAGTTGGAAGTATGAATTAATCTAGTTCATTTTAGGGCTTGGTTCATAGACCTGTTGGAACTAAGATTGGCCGAGACCTAATCGGATCGAATTGAGGAGTCTTGATTCGAGTACACCTTTGGGTCGGCCAGGAGTAGGTTCACTGCTTTAAATAGAGGAGGACATGCATCATTCAGGCCTATCAAATTAAACACACAAACTGCCCTGCGCAAACCCTCGCTCTACGTTAAACCTCTCAATAACCTTGAGATTTTTTATTTTCTTTTTCCGCCAACACATCTTCAATTTGGAGAAACAACAATGTGAAGGCAACCGGTGATATCTTCAGTTTGGATAAACAACACTGTTGCTGTTGAATCAACCGACCGTGGAGTATCTTCAGTTTGGATAAACAGTACTGCGTCGAGGTCGACTAGTTATCTATCCAAGTCTCGGTAACAAGGATTTTGGAGTCCTTATTGGCAGAGGTCATCTCATCAGCCTTCTCGGCAAAGTGAGGTGTTGTAGTTTACTGGGCTCGGCGCATTGAACGTCGAGTTGTTTTATGATTGGATATTCACAAGTAAGTTTTAGAGTTTGGCATTCTGACGGCCGAACCATATTTACCATCAAGACATATATCTCGTTTGAGTACTTGTGTCCGTATAGTTTGGTGCCAGTTCGGCGTGCTTATACTCTTATATAATCACTGTGACCGAACCCAGTGCCGACGATCCGTGAACTTCGCAAGACTAGTAGCCTTGTCTTCAGGCTCTAGAACCCGAAGGTCGAGACGTGTTTCTTCCTCGGCCACAGTCGCAAGATCGAGAAGTCAGCAGCGCGCCCGACGCTACATCAACACATTTTACTCCCCGACCGAGCTCGGCCATCTAGTTGGCACGCCCTGCACATAACTGAAGGACGTAGTTAGCTTATTAATTACTCATCATGCGCACCACGTAGGCTTGCTAGTTTTTAGGGTCAACATTTTGGCACGCCCAATGGGACCCAGTGCTAAAACTACGGAGTTCATGACCATTGAGACACAATCGATAAAAAAGAAAACAGTCATGGGAAAGTCCACAACTAACCCAGGATAAGATGACTTGTCACAAGCACAGAAACCCCATGTTGCCGTGACATCTGAGGCCACAAATACGGCAAACCTGGAGAATGAGGTTTGTCTCGGCGGCCATCCTGACCATGCAGAAACCCCTAACATAACCAATGGCTTTTTTATTGAAGGGATAGTAGAGGATTGCGATGAAGATGGTCGTGATGGTTCTAATCCACCGACTAGATCGTTTCTCCGGAGAAGATTGGAAGAGCAATCTCGGCAAGTTGATCAGGTGTTTAGCCGAATACTTGAGGAAATACGTAATAATGGTGACAAACACACCAGACTGCTCGAGCTATTGGTTAGTAAAGCCTACGAAGGTGGACCTGCCGATCATTCCCGACTATTCCCACCTAGGAATAATCTGTTACCAACAGTACAGAGCGAGGCAGGATCTGCTCGGCTCAAAACGATTGACTTGGAGAAAAAAAAAAGGATCAAGCAGTAGATCAGACGACCCGACCAGACGGCAGAAACGGCATCTTTGCTGAGAAATTCGAGTTTAAAGAATGATCGATTTGGCCTTAAAAAAAGGGCCAAAGTTCCCAAAGTTCATTCACCCATATTTAGCCTTCGTGGAGAACTTCGAGTATCCCAATGGATTCAAGATTTCGGACTTCAGCCTCTTTGCTGAGGAATCATCCATATCATCGCTAGAACATGTAGCTCGGTTCATCGCTCAATGTGGGGACATTAATAGCGACTTTCATAAGCTACGATTATTTAACTTCTCGCTAACCGGATCAGCTTTTACATGGTATATCAATCTCACACCCAACTCCATCCAGAGTTGGGAGGAATTGGTCGAGAAGTTTCATGAACAATTTTATCGACCAGAGATAGATGTATCTGTGTCATCTTTGGCTAGGATGGCTCAAGCCACTGACGAATCACCAATGAAATACCTTACAAGGTTTAAGACGGCCAGAAATTGGTGCCGAGTACCTCTCCCTGAGGTCGAGTTCGTTAAGATCGCTCTAAACGACGTGGATGTAGAATACAAAAAGAAGTTCCTAGGAGCCAACTTCCATGACATGTAGGAATTAGCTTAGCATGTCGAGCAATACGACTATTTACTCCGAGAATAGAAGGTCTTGAAGCCTCCATCCCAAGGAACAATCTACAAAAATCCCACTGTCAGTTACCCGTCGGCCGAAGGTGAAGAATATGCCAGTATAGATGCAACTGAGATAGTAATCGACAAACCATATATATGTAAAGCGTTGGCTCATGTCAATCCTAAAGATGCCAAAACTCGCTCGGCCCCTGAAGAGTCTACCGTCAAAACATCAAAAGTTTATACTTTCGGCATTACTAAGGCCGATGCCATCTTCGATCAATTGCTACTTGCCAAAATAATCAAACTTCGGCCATGACATAATATCCCCAAGGCCGAAGAATTAAAAGGAAAAACGTATTGCAAGGACCATAACTCGAACAAACACACGACAAACAACTGCGTAGTGTTTCGGGAAGCCATCTAAAGCTGGATTGACAACGGTAAACTCAAGTTTCCAAAAAAGAATATGGGTGTCGACACCGATCCATTTCCCACAGCAATAGTAAGCATGGTGGATGCTCGTCTACCTAATGATAAGGGAAAAGGAAGGCTGAGTTCGTTCCAATGCGATCCGTCATAAAACAGAACTCTCGACCACGATTGAAAATCGATTTATTCTCAAACGAGCCACCCCAAGATTTAATTGGGCCAGTTATTGTTGAATCGATGTCGAGCTCCAACGCTGAGGAAACTAACGAGCCGACAATCCTGTGTAGTCGGTGCAAAGCGAACGTCGTTTTAACTAAGCCTAAAGAAACGCCACATCGAGTAGCAATACCACAAATGACCACAGCTGCGTTAACGTCTCAAAATATGCTTGGAACAGGTCAACGTCATACAGCTTTCAGGAGACTTGGTTCTCAAACGCAAGACACCAAGCCATCTTCAGTTAGACGATGCCTTGATTTCGAAGCGCCGTTTTATAACGAAGATTATTATGCGCGCAAGCTCTGGCAGTTCAAGCTCACCCGTGAACCAACGCACCTTCAGACCCCCTAAGCCACGTGATCAGCGTTGGTATACCTACAATTCTCCTAACGGTGTATATACCGCACTGTCCAAATCACAGAAACATCGGCGTCAAAGAATAGACTATATGGCCCGCCAACGAACAGTCCATGAGACTTCGGCCCCCAAGTGATAGCCGAAGGAAAAGGCCAGCAATGACGACGAACGACAGCCTCCGACATTTATGACAGAATTGCTCTAAGGAAAGCAGAAAATCGATCGTGATTTTGAGACCACGATTGAAGAATCCGAAAAACAGATCAAACTCTTTCTTCAGCCCGGGGAGATGAAAGCTCACCTCGAGTACTTCCAGAAGGAAGCCGAGAGAAAACTTCCCCCGCTACCCATACAAGAACCGTTAATCAAAGTTAGACAGAATCTACATCCACTGTTCCTCAGGGAGGCTTTAGAGTACATGCGGGAGTTTCACATAAAGCATTCAACTAATGACTTATACGGTTCGCCGAAAGTGTGCCAAGATACTATTGATCTCGTATTAACTTGTCCAGATGCTGAACGAATCATCCAAAAAACTTCAGACCTAGGGTTGAAAGCTAGGTTCCAGCATATACGCGAGGCTCTGGTTCTCGGCTTCGATGCCGATCCATACACTAATATCGACGCGGCCGAGCTCCAATTCTCTCTCAAGGAACTTCAATATTTGCGGTACCATTTCGAAGTCTTTTCAACCGCCTCCCTCTTCGGCCTTATTGTTGACGAAATAGAACGTGTCACACTATTAAATGTTTACCTTGACACCAGGGATGCCCGTATCATGTATCAAGAGCAAGCCCGCATTATGACACAAGTCTCAGACCCAATTCCGACTTCAGATGAACCTGAGGCAAATGAACAGGACGAGAAGTCTTTTATAAACATACTGCAGGAACATACTCCAGGCGATAACCGAGAAAATAAAGCAGATACTCCCCACACAAATCCAGAAGAAGAGGATCCAGATGAAGATGAAGATTGTGACCCGATGGGTCCTTTGGTCCTTGACAACATGGAAATCAGTATGGTCCATGTCTTATCTGCTGATTTTTAGCCAACTGCATCCTAACCAAATTCCCTGGACTGCGACGTAGTTGCCGAGGAAGCCACATAAGTCGACTTCGTGACTACTGAGGAAATCGAGCAAGCAACAAAAAAAGATAAGCTCAAAACAGTTTTCGCTGAATTATTTCCCCGTTCGTCATCAGTCAATCTCCATCATCTGAAGCTGTTGTATGTTACGGCTCATATTGAAGGATATCCATTCTCCAAAATTTGCGTCGACTGTGAAGCGACCATCAATATCATGCCCGTGACTATCATGAAGGCGTTACATCGCCAATGACGAACTTATTCCATCAATCATCACCATGAGCAGTTTCGTCGGTGACACATCCCAAACCAAGGGAATTCTTCTGCTAGAAGTAAATATAGTAGGTCGAAATCATATGACTGTATTTTTCATAGTCGATTCGAAGATCGAGTATAATGCGTTACTTGGCCGGGACTAGATTCATCAAACAAGCCATTCCCTCATCGTTGTATCAAGTTCTCGTCTTTTGTGACGGCAAGTCGATCACTGTTCATCCGACCGATAATCATCCGTTCGAAGCCAACATGATCCTGGCTCATTACTACGACGACCACGTCGGCTACATCACTTTACAAGGTTTTAACGAAGATGGTAGGCCGACTAGGATCTCAGTTCAGAAAGCCATTAAGTTTGGCGCCGAGACTGTTCACCAGGATTCGACGAGACTCGGGTTGGCTGACCTCGTTACTGATCCTGATGTCTGAAACCAAACAGGCCGAACGTCGAGCCGTGGTTTCATCTACCATGAAATGACTGCAGGCCCACTGGCTCACTATTTCCAGACAACAGAATTCAGGGGTAAACTTCGTGGAGTTTCTCGCTGAATGAGATAATGGTCTCGTCCTGTCCCTTGACAAAGTCCAAGCTGCCTCGGCTAAGCTCGAAGACAGTCGGCCCCAAGTAAAAGACCCATTAGAAGAAATAAATGTTGGAATAGCCGATGATCATGGGCCGTTATTTATCAGTACTCTGTGTACCCTAACCCATGAAAACTAAACTTTGTCAATTACTGAACGAATTTAAAGATTGTTTTGCTTGAAGTTACCATGAGATGCCCAGTCTGGATCGAACCCTTGTCGAACACGAGTTACGCATTAAAACTGGTTACAAACCTTTTCGACAACCCCATCGGTGATTCTCAACCGAAGTACAACTCGGCATAAAAGATGAACTGGTTCAACTTTTAAAAGCTGGGTTTATTCGAACCGCTCGAGACGTCGAATGGTTGGCGAATATCGTACCAGTGCTAAAGAAAAGTGACGCCCTACGCATTTGCATCGATTTCCATAACTTGCATTTGGCAACTTCCAAAGATGAATACCCAATGCCAATTTCAGATTTGTTAATTAACGCTGCAGCTAATCATGAAATGTTATCCTTCATGGACGGCCATGCTGGCTACGACCAAATCTTTATCGTCAAAGCCGACTTTCACAAAACTGCATTTCGTTGCCCATGGGCACTTGGGACCTACGAATAAGTAGTCATGCCATTCGGCCTTAAAAATGCTGGTGACACTTACCAATGTGGTATATTTCATGATCTAATTGGTACGATTATAGAAGTGTATATCGACGATGTGGTGGTTAAATCAAAGAGCCGCCGAACGCATCTAGATGATCTTTGGCACGCTTTCCTTCGAATACGCCAACATAACTTTAAAATGAACCAGGCCAAGTGCGCATTTGGTGTATCAGCCGGTAACTTCTTAGGTTTTCTTGTGCACCATCGTGGTATCGCGAGGTGGACACAAATAAGGCTAGCGCAATCATAGACGCTTCACCACCGACGACCAAAAAATAACTTCAATCATTACTCGGCAAGATAAACTTTCTCCGCCGTTTCATGGCTAATTCGGCAGAGAAAATGAAGGCATTCTCTATGCTTTTGAAACTCAATGATTCAGACAGGTTGGAGTGGCAAGACGAACATCAAACGGCCTTCACACAAATCAAGGTTTCCCTTACGACCCCACTTGTCCTTGTACCGCCTCAGTGTGGTAAACCTCTCAAGCTATGCATCTCAGCAACCGAGGAGTCTATCGATTGCCTCCTCGCACAAGACAACGACATAGGACGCGAACAGGCCATCTTTTATCTCAGTCAGCATCTTAACTCACCTGAAATCGATTATTCAGCCGTAGAAAAACTTTGCCTGGCTTTGTCTTTTGCTGCGTCTAAACTTCAGCATTACATGCTTCTTTCTGTCACTCAGGTCATCGCCCAAACCGACGTTATTCGGTATATGCTCACTCGGCCAATGGTCAAAGGCCGAATTGGGAAATAGATAATGGCACTGTCCGAATTTAGTTTGCAATACGTGCCACAGAAAGCCATCAAAGGACAAGCACTAGCCGATTTCTTAGCTCAACATCCTTCTCCATATAGTTTCGGGGGCAACGACGTCGAAATCGGCATGGTGGTCACACGTGATAATCATTGGATTATGTATTTTGATGGCTCTGGTACTTCAGCCTCGGCTGGAGTTGGGATCGTTATTTAATCCCCTTATCAACATCGCTGGTATTTTTCTCTCAAGCTTGATTTTGATTGTACAAATAATCAAGCCAAATATGAAGCCTTTATCATCGGCCTCAGTATCCTTCACGACTTAAGGGCAGCCCAACTCGCATTTGGCGATTCGAAGCTTATGATTAGCCAACTCAAAGGAACTTTCTGTTGCATGAGTTGTACTCTGGCGCTTTATCATATGGTTGCCAGCTATTACGCCGAGTCGTTCGACGGTATCACATGCAAACACATTGATCGCACTCGACCTTGGTTAATCAATAAGGTCTTCATGATGACCACGTGATCCGTACACGAGTAATGTCCTTACCTTCGTTCTTAGAGTAAGGAGATCATGTAGACATGTGTGCAGTCGAGACATTACCGAACGACTGAAGAAGGTCAATTATGCGATATCTCGATAATCTCATTAACAAACACGACCGTAAGACCAGGGTCCAAGCCACAAATTACGTGTTGTACCAGAATGAGTTGTATCGAAAATGCGAGGATGGGTTATTGTTATTGTGCCTCGACCCGCAGGAGGCTGTCCAAGATATGATAGAAGTGCATGAGGGAATGGAGCTCATCAATCTGGGCGCAAGATGCGTTGATTGCTTCACCGACACGACTATTTCTGGCCGAATATATTAAAAGATTGTATCGAGTACGCACGGGGATGTGTACAAAGTAAATTCACGGGCCTATACAAAGGGTCTCAGCCGAATTACTCCACTCGGTCACCAAGCCATGGCCGTTCAAAGGATGGGCCATAGATATAATCGGTAAAATTACACCGTCTTCTGGAGCAGCAAAACATGCATGGATACTTGTGGCAACAGACTACTTCACTAAGTAGGTCGAAGCAATACGCCGAATTAACATAAAAGGAAGTTTGCAATTTTGTAGAAGAAAACATCATGACCAGATTTGGCATACCAGAAACAATCATAACTGACAACGGCACAATCTTTACAGCCGAAAGAATCAAAGAATACACGGCGAGCCTAAAAATCCGACTAGAACAATCCACGCCGTATTTTCCGCAAGCAAATGGACAGGCTGAAGCAAGTAATAAAGTTTTGATCAGCATTCTCGAGAAAATGATAAAAGAAAAACCTGGCATGTGTCATTTGAAGTTAAACGAGGCTTTGTGGGCATATCAGACTTCACTCCGATTAGCAACAGGGACGACCCCGTATGCGTTAACTTATGGGCACAACGCAATGCTACCAATTGAGTTAAGTATAAATTCATTACGAGTAATTGAACAAAGTAGTTTGTTCAGTGCCGAACATAATCAGTCCATGAGACAAGAGTTAGAAGGTTTGGGGGAAGCTCGACTCGATGCTTATAATTTATTGGTGGCACAGAAAAAGATTGTCGAGCGAGCTTATAATCAACGGGTCAAACAAAAAACTTTCGGCGAAGAAGAGTTAGTTTGGCAAACCGTGTTGCCCGTAGGGATCAAAGATCCTAGATTCGGGAAAAGGTCGCCGAATTGGGAAAGACCGTTCGTCGTTCATAAAGTTCTCGGCAATAGAGCATACCACCTTAAAGATCGAACCGGTCTAATTCATAAATTACTAATCAATGGGAAATTTTTAAAGAAATACTATACAGTCACTTGGGAGATGCGAGAATAAAAAGTTCATTTCATTAATTTTTACAAAAAAAAAGGGTACAAGCAGGATTGATCGACCAATTTACAAGGACAAAAGTTAAGGGGTTGAAGGAAGAAAAGCTTCGAGGGCGGCTTTCAATTCTAACCACCTGACTTCATCCATTATGACTTTGGCTTGCCTTGTTCTTTTATCGAGCTGAAGTTGTTGTATCTGCTTTGCGTCAGCCGCAAAGACTGTTAGTCAAGCCTTATTCGCTTCAAAATCCTTTTCGAGTTCCAAAGCAACAGCCAACCTTTGTTGTTGAAGTTCAACAATTTGACGTTGAAGCTCGACAATTTGATGATCAAGGTCGGCCAGCCGTGTTTTCTTTGATTTTATGGCCTCAACCTCTGGCCGACTGGCTTCATGAGCAATCTTTGGAGCCTTTAGGTCGTCCTAGGCCCGGAGAGCCCTTTCAAAAGTAGTAAAGTATTGGCAGGTCCGCTCCAGGATATTGGATAAGTGGACAACACTTTCAGCACTCAGCAAGCCATCGGCCGCAAGATTGTTCAGCCACTCTCCTACAGAGTCGAGGTCGTTACATCAAATGATTTGTAAGGCCGAAAGGGATAGGAGTTCCTGCAACTTGGCAAGGGCATTAGATTCGGTTGCGATCGCAGAAGGCTCGGTCGATGCAACAGATGACTCAGCTACTCCTTAAGTATTAGAGAGGAAAACGTCGAGCTCGACTTCCGAGGAAGGCTGCACGCGAAAAGATTTTAAAGATTTTAGGAAAAAGGAAAATCGTAAATAAGATAGCAGAGAGAGTTTATTTTTGACCTGCCAAGAGGAGACTTCGGCCATGTCCCCTGGTTCATTACTCGAACCTAAAGAGCTTAATGGACGAGCCTAGTGTTTAAGACTGCTTCTCAATTCACGCTGCGAATGAAGGTTATCTATGTTCGACGGCCACTGGGGCGGCCAAGAAATATAGATAACACACGCATAGAATTTTCGGTGAAACGAGTAATTGAGCACCTGACATTTCATATCTTGGTTTAGAATTCTAAAGCAGGAAGTTAATAAAAAGATAATGAAGGTCTTTACAAAAGCCGAACTGGAGTGCTCTCCAAGTAGTCCTACTCATTTATCATTTCAAATTACAAGTATGCCCTTCTTTCATTTGGTCATCACGTGTTGGCCAACATGCATATATAATAATTATATACACATATACGAAAAACCTAATAACACAATTATAATTATATTTTAGTAAATAAATAAATATATATATATATACTTACTTTCCAAATCACAGGTCTTCACAGTATCATATGCCGGCTAGGTTACCAAGTGTTGTCTGGTCATTTTTGGCCGAGTCTTAGTATAAGGAGGATTGATTTGGATAAAGGCGAAGGGGTTGAATCCTGATACAATGAAGGGTCTTGAAGTTGGAAGTAGGAAAGAATCTAGTTCATTTTATGGCTTGGTTCAAAGACCTGTTGGAACTAGGATTGGCCGAGACCTAATCGGATCGGATTGAGGAGTTCTAATTCGAGTACACCTTTGGGTCGGCCAGGAGTAGGTTCATTGCTATAAATAGAGAAGGACGTGCATCATTCAGGCCCCCTCCAATTTAACACACAAACTGCCCTGCACAAACCCTCGCTCTATGCGAAACCTCTCAACAACCTTGAGATTTTTTATTTTCTTTTTCCGCCAACACATCTTCAGTTTGGATAAACAGCACTGTTATCGTAGAATCAGCCGACCGCGGAGTTTTTTCAGTTTGGATAAACAACACTGCGTCGAGGCCGATTGGTTATCTATCCAAGTCTCGATCAACAAGGATTTTCGAGTCCTTATTAGCAGAGGTCATTTCATCAACCTTCTCGGCGAAGTGAGGTATTGCAGTTTACTGGATTGCAAGTTGGTGTTCTAGCTTCTTTAAGTATGGATTGCACAATGACCTTGACGTTTGAGTATATCTATCTAATTAGTCTGAATTACCGTTCATTGAAACTTAATGTTCAAGAAAATTGTGATCGAGACTGAGTGTGGTGTCGAGGACATAAACTATAGAAATGATCAGAAGCTAAAAGAAACTGTCGTGTGGGACCTTTTTCTATATTTTTTTTTTGTTCCCGGTTTCCCTCTTCTCTCTCTTCTCTTTCTCTCCTTTTTTCCCCCGTGCTCTCTCTCTGCGCTCTCTCTTCCCGTCGAACACACACACATACACACACAACAGTAGCACCACATAGCCACACCATTACTCGAGGACACCACCATCACCTACACCTCATCCTCTCTCCTCCTCTCGTCTCTGCGGGATCGACAGCGCTGGAAGAAGAAACCTCCGGATAGTTCCTTTCCCTCCTCTGATTAGGTGAGTCTCGAATCCCTCTCTCTCTGGTTATTGAGATGCTTGGATGTGATTATTGAGGTTCACCTAGTTCTCTTTATCAAGGTTTTACACACGGAAACGGCTCGGGAAAGCTCACCCATCTCCGGCGAGCCGTGGTGGTTGATGGGCCGATCACCTCCGGTCGTTCTATGGCAAACCAAAGGTATAAAAACACTCATCTCATCTTCCTCTACATGTTGGTAGCTAGATCAGACCCTAAAGTCCACTTTTGCGGTCGACCGGAGCTAGGAAAGCTCCGGAGTTCTTCTCCGTTCAACCAAAGGCCTTCATGCCGTGACCAAGTATCGGGCTTCTGGCCCGTTACACCTTCCAAAACCCAAAAGGCCTTAGGGCTGTAGCACCCAGCCCAAAACCTATTTAAATTAGGAGACCCTTAGCCTAGATCCGGTCCAACCCAAACCCTTTGTGTGGAATATTCCATTAGAGAATATTTTGTTAGGGAATATTCTTTGGAGTATTCTATTGACGTTTACGAAATTTACCCAAGACGCTTCTTAGGGTAATTCGACGTCCTGAATCCGTTTCCGACGTCCGTTTTCCCAAATTCAATTGTCTTAATATAGTTTTATTAATTGGACCCTTTTATGTGCTTAGGGGCAACTATTGTGACGTTTCCGTATTCGCTAGCTTGCGTGGCTCTTCGGCGGCTAAGTACTGTGAATGGACCCCTTCAAAAATTGCATGTTTTATTTATAGAATTGCATAATTTAACAGCATGCCTCATAGAATTGTGATTGATGAATGTTTTACAGGAAGCATGATTATTATGTTTTGAGAATTAATTACTAGTGTGTATATATATATATATATATATATATATATATATATATATAATTTTTTTTTTTTTGAACTTATTTTCATTATATCGTATTTTCTATACAACCCACATTATGGTAGGCTATCCGATGGATGACGATAGAATACTAGAATGTGTTTTCAAATGCTTTTTCGAACACCTCTTCGTAGTATAGATGATGGATGACTTTATACTACGAAGTTGTATTTTAGAAATGTATTAAGTTTTGTGCATACCTAGTGAACACCATGCCGCCTAGGGCGAGGATCTGGTGTTGGCATTGAGGCCAAGAGAAATAATCCCTAGCTACAGGCTGATGGACACGGAGCAGGCATTGGACTGGAGTTATTATTATTTGGTGATCTCACTAGCAGCACACTATATATACGAGATGATTTATGACATGCTTCCTGAGATGATTTTCTGAGTTTGATTTACAGATAGAGATATGAATTGATTGGATGAATTGTTTTATGGCATGCTAGAGTTTTCTGAAAAACATATCACTTACTATTCTAGTAGTTTTCATTATATTAAACTTTGGGGGTTAGTATGTTCATAACTGTTTTCGTATTATGTATATATAAACTTGGTCCACTCACCCTTGTTTTGCGCCCCCATTCAGGTTTTAGGAACGAGGCATAGAATCCCGGCATCAAGGCACTTCCGCATCGGCATCTTCGAGTCCTCTCGGAGTAGGACCCACTTCTTTTATTCATTCAATTTTATATTGTTTCTTTTAGTGTTCTAGTTAGATGTATGCTCTGAACACGTTCCTTAAATGCATATTCTTTAATCTTTTATATTTATAAGTCTTATTTATTCCTTATTTTCAGTATTTTCACTCAATAAATGGCTTTCGTCACCCTCGGGTGTCGGCCAACACGTGCCTACCCTGGTATTCGGGGAATATCGAGGTCGGGGCGTGTCAGATTATCTTTTAGTTTATCAAAAAAATAATATTACGATCTTTTTTGGAAAATGAACTTATTCATTCACTTGCAAATAAAGTATCTTTATTGTAGAAATTTCATAATCGAAACCTTTGAATTTCTTAATCTTCATTTAAAGATCATCTTATAAAAAATCATCTGAATCAGAGATCGGTTGGTCATCTAATATGTATCGAATAAATCAGATGTGTAGATACCAAGTAACATATTCATATTAAATCGTTGATTTAATTGATACAAATGGATGACCAAGCAATTTTCAATTCTAATGATTTTTTGTAAAAATGATCTTCAAATGAAGATTAAGAAATTAAACAGTTCTGATTACGAAATTTATATGGTGAAGATATATGTTGATGCACAAAATTGGATGAACTTTGGAACAACGTAAGGTCTCAAGGTATGACCTTCGCAAGGTTGCTTTGGTCACCAAGTGAAGGTTATATGTAAAGAGATAGATATAAGTTAACAAAAGATGTATGTAGTTCACTCTAAGTTGGGCTACGTCCACGACGGTAGAGGAGTTCTCATTAATAATGTAGAGTTTACATGATACAAAGGTTTAAGTATAATCATTAATATTTGCGAGTTCTAAGAATAGATTAAAGTAGAATAGGATCATCAGGGAATATTGTGGGAGAATGATCTCCTTTTATAGTTGAGGAGAGTACTCTATTTTCATCCACGGTCGATGCGGGACTTTATGAGCTTTATTCTGGTGTTGACATGTGTTACGTTGTAATTGGTGTCTTGATTGGAGAGGAACTCATGTGTTTCGGCATGGGTGTCTCAACACAAACCCTTTAGTAGGTCTTCGAATATTTTGAGTTGACCGGTACTCGATAATTCGGGATTGGTGAAGTATGTACAAACAATATATTATTTACAGGTAGGAGAATAAGCTTATTTTTATTAGGGAATACAAGTAACTATTCAAATACAAGCAAATAAATAAGGTTTTGGATAGGGGAGGGGAGGGGTATAAAGTGGAAAATGATTTTCCCTGTGTAGTGTGATGTCAATTCACTTATTATGACGTACAACATTTACCTACTAGTTTGTACTTTCAGAGGGATTACCCTGAGAACTGATCCTGATTTTCGTAGTACTCCCGGCCATAGATAGATAGCGTTAAGCGAAGGCTAGGCAGGCATTAGGCGAGAAACATAACTAGTAGAAAGAAAAGCAGCAGCAATTGAAACTGGAATTGAAATGGAGGACAAGTTATCCATCGTGGCAAAGAGTTTTGCACCGTCACCAATTCAGGAACTGTCCCATCTCGCCCAGAGGTGCAACGCCATCAACCTCGCCGAAGGCTTCCCAGACTTCCCTGCACCTTCCCATATCAAACACGCTGCCATCTCTGCCATCCATTCCGATTTCAATCAGTACAGGTACACTCCCTCCTAGCTCACTGCTACACCCACGACTGCAGCTAGCTTAACAAGTTTTAGATAGATTTGATTGATGAATGATGATTTATTGTTAAACATATAATTAGGCATGTGCAAGGAATATGTGACCACCTGGCAAACATAATGAAGCAGATGCATGGATTGGATGCCAACCCTCTTACTGATATAGCTATTTGCTGCGGCCAATCTGAGGCCTTTGCAGCGGCTGCCTTTGCAAGTATTTATACATGAGTTACTAACTGGATAACGCTTGAGTGCTTGTGTGTATATAAAGAATTAATGTTTTGTTCTCCTTCATTTTTTGGACTCGCAGTAATAGACAAGGGTGATGAAGTTATTCTGTTTGACCCTTGCTATGAAACATATGAAGGATGTATTAAGATGGCTGGGGGAGTCTCAGTAAGCCTCGCTCTCTCTCTCTCTCTGATTCATTCGTCTTAGTAAATCAATATTACCTCCCTGCAGTACTCTGCTATGTAAATGATATCACTCTCCAAGTGTAGCCACTTGATCATCACTTTGTCATATATATGAATTGAGATTAGAGCTGCTGCCATTGCTTATTGAATGAATGAATGTCGATTATTAATTAGGATAGGCAGAATTTCTCCTTATTTTGTTCATTTCAATGGATGTCACAGGTATATGTGCCTCTTGACCCACCTCACTGGACCTTGGACCCTAACAGATTCATCAACGCTTTTAATGAGAAAACAAAAGCTCTCGTACTCAACAGGTTATAGCAAACTCAGGACCTATGTTCTCTATTGATTATAGAATAGAGGTTTACTTCCTTTGTTTGATCAATTGAATACGAAAACAATACTATAATTTGTGGACTTTTTTATTGAAAATTATTAATCAAATGCTCGAAATGTCCAGACGAATGGTCCCTAGCTAAACTCAAGTTATATCAAGAATTTCACAATGGCTAATGTGTCCCTATGGTAATTGGAGAATACTGTGGAACTTTGTATCTTGCAAGAAAAGATATCGTATTTCTCATATTATCATATTATGGTTTAGATATGTACTGATGTAAATTTTGCAGTCCTCACAATCCAACTGGCAAAGTTTTCACTAAAGATGAACTTGAGATTATTGCTGAAGAATGTCGCGCCAGGAATTGCCTAGCTATAACAGATGAAGTATGATATTCTTTCCAATATACTAATTAGAAGACTTAGGCAAACTAAACTGCTTTAAATATTAATCAAATCCAATTATATTTGCTATTGCTCCTTAGTTTGTACTTGTTTCTTTTGTTAGAAGTGAATATAAACTTTTCTTTTCCTGAATTAAACTGCTAAAACTGAAATGTGAGCCAAATACTTGTCTAATTGTTGAAATAAATTTCGGATTTTTTTTTCTTTGAATGTTATCTGCAGGTATATGAGCATATAACCTTCAACAATGCAAAGCATATATCCCTTGCCTCACTTCCAGGGATGAAAGAAAGGACTATTATTACGTCTTCCTTATCTAAAACGTTCAGTGTAACAGGTCATAGCTTACATGCATCTTTCCCAAAAGAGCTTTGATTCAATTTGTAATATAGTGCTGATTTTTCATGTGTGCTTCAAAATTACTAAGATTTCATGGTTTCGTTGTTGGAATCATGTCTATCGATCAGGTTGGAGGGTTGGATGGGCAATAGCTCCAGCTTTCATTGCCTCTGCAATCAGAAACATTCATGCTAAACTTACAGATTCTGCTCCAGCACCTTTCCAAGAAGCTGCCTTAATTGCGTTGGGAAGCCCCCCCAAATACTTTGAATCCTTGAGAAGTGTAATGTCCAAATAGCCCAGATAATAGCCTCGTTTGTCTATGTGATGCAACTGGTGATGACTAATTCATCATCGGTGATATCTCTTTTATATATGCTCAGGATTATGAATCAAGGCGAGACTACATTGTCAATTTGCTTGCCAGGATCGGGTTTAAGATTCAATTCAAGCCTCAGGGTGCACTCTTTTTATTTGCTGAACTACCTGAAAATTGCCGACTTTCTGATGTATGGTTACTTCCCTTTACTTTATTGGTCTTAGTTTTCAACAATTTGCACGAGCTTTAATATATTTTTCGGAATTATATGCATTCTTGTCCCCTCTTAATTAGGCTGCAATTGACAGTCTGTTTCTTATATGCGTAGCAAATGTAAGGTTTCATAACTTGTTTTAGTGATAAAAATGATGAAATTCATGCTTCCACAGGTAGATTATGTCAAAATGTTAATACAGCATGCGGGGATAGTGGCTGTGCCAGGATGTGGATTTTTTCATGCAGATTTATCACTGGAGAAATTATCTCAGGAAGGTTTCTGCTATCGGGAGAGATACATTAGGTTTGCATTCTGTAAAAGTGATCAGACTTTGGCTTCTGCTGCTAAAAAACTTGGACAGCTTTCGGATGCTGCGTTGTCTCAATCTAAGATAACTTGGCAGGAAGATTAACTCATATTTTTGAACTTTAAGTTGAGATTATATCGGAAGATAGAACTTCATGAGAATAACATAAGCTCGTCATATTAGATTGAATAAACGCACAAACTGTCTTCCAATTTCACTTTTATTATTTAAAATATAAAGTTGACAGAAAAAATATCCGATGAAATCACGAGAGAAAACTGCTCCTAAAACATCTCAGGGTATCCAAGGTGATGGAGGAGGTGGCGGGGGCGAAGGCAGGGGAGGAACTGCATAAAACATAGAGTTTTTGTCAACACCAGCAGGGTTTCCAGTGGACAGTGCCACAAGTGCAGCAACCAGACCTGCATTTCCTGCAAGGGTCGGCTCTGTGTAGTTATAATTGGAACGGACATCCTGGAAATTGTCGTGCTCATCAGGACCAGCAACCATGGCCCCAACAATTATATTTGGATTCGGTTTCTTACTGTCTCTCCATTTCAAGCCCCCTTTACAACCATACTTGATCTTATTTTTGGGAATGGATGCTCCTCTATGGTGGACCTGCTGTGGAAAACGTTCACCAAAACCGACAATGTAGCTCATCTCCTGAGGATTTTTGCCAATAATGTAATCAATTTGGGTCCTGGCAAACCTGCGCAGTTCTTCAGTAGGGTAGAAATTGGATCCGCAATGCCATCCAGGTGCAGAAATAGCGTCAACATAGTCGCTGTATAACTGAGCTAAAAAAGCTGCATAGACTACATACTGAAGAGGCCTTGGTCTTCCATTGTTCAACTGAATCAGCCCTCCCTTTGTTCTGTTGAAGCTTGTGAATACAGGAAGGTAGGAGCACATTGTTTCATCAATCTGATTGTGAAATGTCCTCAACATCTCTTCATAAGGGTACCCATAATTCAAGAACAATCTCAGCCGGCTTAGAAGCAAAAAAGCACCAGCATGCTTGTTGTCCCAGCTAAGTACCCTATTCTTGGGGTCAGTCCACAATACTTTTCCATGAGCACCCAAGTCAGGGTTAGTGACAAGTTGGAGATAGGATAAGTTCCCCGTTGCAAGATACAACCAAGATCCACCCCACAGAAATTCATCCCAAAAACCAGTGGAGTTGTAGATGGGGGAAGACGCGTCCGCACTACCCGTATACTTTGCACCTTGCCCTTTGTTAGCAAATTTGAAGAGTAAATCAGCACCATGAACAAGTTTCTTAGAGTATTTTGTATTGTCTTTGAAAACAATGGATGCAGAAGCTAAAGCAGAAGCCATTTCTGCGGCAAGGGCCGGGCAGTTATAACACTCTTGTCCGGTTCTTGGATGGTCAATATCCTCAGGACGTATCCAACAGTTGCGAGTTTTCTCCTGATCACCACCACCGGAGGAGTCAGTGTCATCACCCCCTCTAACATCTGCAACCACATTGAAAATGGAATCAGCTGCAGAGGAATCGAAGGTATTGAGAAGGTAATCTGTACCCCACTTGATGATGCCCTTCACATGGTCTAGTTCTCCGAGTGCCGCATATTTTGCACTGTATTCGATCACGCTCCAACTCAACATGGTAATGGCAAAAGATGCAGGGAAGCTGAACTTGCTGGCGTCTCCACCGTCATAATATCCACCAATCAGATTTTTGGTGTTAGAGTTGCCATCGCTCAAGCAGGAATCACCTCTCCATGAAACATTGTTGTACTTTGGTAGTTTTCCAGCTGCACAAAAAGAAACGTTCAGGTTAGATCGGTTGTTTACTTAATACATGTTTCCCTGGGACGGTTTTGATTAAACAGTCATCAACTCATCACTGTATTTTCCTTTTCATATGTAACATGTTGACGAGGGTGAGATGGCAATGACTGTCCAAGCAGATATTTCTTTTGGTGTGTTTGTAAATACGTGACTATATGTCGGTCACACCCAAAGTTTTTTTGGTCTAAAAGTGGCAGGAAATCAGATAGGAAACGTGCTATTGCTCACTATTAGAATTGGACTCTCCTTGAAACTGGACCTAATTAATCAATTAGTTCTATCCTTTCTTTTGGGCAAAATAATGTGTGAGAGATTATACAGTATTCAGAGGGGAGAAATGAAATCAAATAAATAAAAATTACAGTGGAGAACTGGAGTGTAATGAGATGGCTGATATTGATACATACATCGTTGGGCATTGAAAAAGAAGAGGGCTTGGTGAAGGGCGGTGGTGTAGTTGTCAGGCACAGACTTGTGGACATGATGGTGGCTCCGTTGGGCAAGCTTTACTATGAGAGTGATTAAGGCCACCAAAATGCCAACCACCACCACACTCCTTACTGTGACGCTGTATTTTGCACAACAAATCTTCCTTATCGACATAAACATCGTCCTCTTCTTTTTCTCGTCAATACTCCTCTCATCGTCTTTATTTTCTGGCTTCAGCAGCCACCCTTGCTTCACCTTGTCCGATGCCGGTGCCCCTGCCCCTGCCCCTGCCCCATCCTCCGCCTCTATCTCCAGCGGACCACCACCACCGTGCCGTATATCATCTCTTTTCATCCTCACCTGTGTGTCTCTGATCGTTCTCTCTCAAGGGAGCTTAACCTTGAGAAACAGAAACAGAAAGACAGAGCTGTCTTTGCCTCTGGGCTGCAAATTAATCGCTCTGTGCTATTAAGGCAGGCAGGCAGCCACTCCCGAAAATGCTTTCTAAGTGCCACCTCACTGCATTCCACTTGTCGAAAACAATCCCCTCCTTTTTTACTCTCTGCTGGCAATTTGGCAAAGCGCTTCATATATTAATATTATGCACAAAGAAAAATGAAGGAAATTCTAATAAATTAATAATCCATTCATCCTACTCAAACACGTTTGTGACTGTTTATTCGGTCATTTAACAAAATAGCCAAGACATTTCCACTTATTATTATTATAAAAATTGCTAAAATAATAATTGGTCCTGAGTGTATATAATCACATTTTTACCTTTTTCTGGTACTATTCACTAGTCCTTTATTTGTCATTTTTTATTAAAACTAAAGTTTTTTTAGACTTTTCATTAGTTTTCCTAAGAAAAATAAATAAATTGTTTTAATAAGGAAATTATATGTACTAATCTTCGTAAGCAAGCGTGAGTTGTCAAAAGTCTAATCTTTGTAAAAAAAAATTCAGAATAAATAGGGTTTTTTTTTCTTCTTATAACTTTAGTTGTAGTGAATAATGGAAATTTAAGAATTCAACTGATATTATGGAATACATCGAATCCGTTTCCATATGTAATTGCAAATTGGTTAACCTACGGAACCAAGATTGGCTATTAATTAAGCCCGCTTGTTGTTGGAAATAAAATATAGGGAAAAAAAGAAGAGAATAAAGAGTATTTCTAAAGAAAGGGTAGTTTTGATATAGGCATCTTTTTTTTTTAATTTCTTGGATTAAACATCTGCTCCTTTTAAGAATTTGATTAAACATTCGTCCTATAATTAAGGTGCCACTTATTTTATAAGTAACATCTTTTTAATGCCATATTACACAATTTGCCATTATGATGTACCTTTAATTAATTAATAATTATCATGTTAATATCCTAAATTTCCTAAAATGTAGTAGATTAGTTTTAAAAATCTTAACACATCAAACCTGATCTAATTATGCTTCTAACGTGCATTTTATTCCTAACTCCACACCATACAAGTAACTAACGTGCTATCTTCTTCTACAACCATTAGCAATTTTTTCATGTCATTGCTTTCCTCGATCGGCCGATCAAACCCTCTTTCGTTCTCCCTTATTGGTCATATTCATTTCCTTCATATTTTATTTTATGCACACCTCTTGATCTGAGTATCCATATCAAAGGGTATGTTTTTTGTTTTAGCACACTTTTTACCCATTTTTCCATATTTTTCACGTACCATGGTATATTTGGGAAATAGAATTTAGTGGTCCATTTTCTTTTAAATGATAATTTGGTACGTTTCAAACCGATATATTGGTACGTTTTTAGTTAGAATGGGTACATTTCAATTTAGCATCGGTACGTTTCAAGTTGTTATTGAACGTTTCAATTTAGCATAGGTACATTTCAAGTTGTTATTGGTACGTTTCAAATTGATTTCAATTTAAAATTCACATTTATATATGGGTACGTTTCAATTTAGCATCGGTATGTTTCAAATTGTTATTGGTACGTTTCAAATTGACCTGAATACGTTTCAAATTGATTTCAATTTAAAATTCATATTTATATATCTCATGCCGAATAGCACTAATCTCAGTCCAAAGACTCCAAACTCACCCTTTTTATCAACAACTTTTATATTTCAATAATAATTTTATGATGTGAACAAGCCAGCAAAAGGAGTATAAACCCTGACGCCAAAAAAAAATTCAAAATTCAAAGTTTATAGATAATATTGGTGATTTAGTTAATAGCCATTAATAATATCCTTAAAAAAGGTATAAATCCTGACAAGCCAAAAAAAATTCATCTTATCAACTACAAGGATAAAGTGGGAAATCAACATATAGCATTTTTATTTTAAAAAATAAACTAATGACATGTAAATAAAATAAATTTAAAAATGATTAGGTGGACACTGATTAAAGCGTCTTAATCAAAATTTTAAAAGAAACAAATGTTTAATAAAAATTATGTAAAAAAAGAGTGGGGGATTCTAATTTTCTCCGGAAATGCAAGAAAAGGAGTGGGACAGCCTAAGAACGACAAATAAAGAAAGAAAAATTATAGAAGATTAGATGAATTAGAATATTAATTAAGAGTAATATTAATAATGGAAACTTTAAACATAAAAATATGGCAAATATTATATTTAAAGCTTACCACGCAGAAAATTTTGAGTGCATGGTGGTAGTGTCACTCCACGTCGTCCAGTGGCAAGCCAAGCCTCATATAAGTTTTTCTCAAGGGGTGGGGGAGTGGGCTAAATCTCATAGTTGGCTAGCAATAAAGTGGTTCAAATTCGTCTTTGGAGAGAATTGAACATAAGTCATCTGACTTGTGAAGAGGAATATCACTAGACCGTAGTACTAAGTAGCTCTATTATTTTTATTAGATAGACTATTTTAGTGGTGGATTCAGAAAGAAAAAAAAACAAAATTGTTTTTGTGGGGGTTGCATGTAAAAATTCACAAGTAATTCTTCGATAATAAATAGCCGTAAAAATTAAATCATATATAGTATCCCACATCGGCAGGGTGAGGGTTGGTCTCTGGCCTTATATGTACATGTCCATCTCTTCCTAGCATGACGCATTTTGGGTAGTGAGGTTCTCTTGCCCAGAAACAAATCTGTGAGATTGCGTCGTGCTACGGCGGAGTTTGGGATGTGACAGTTTGGTATCAGAGCCAGACTCACCGTCCGTTCGGATGTGCCGACAAGGAAGTCGGTCTCCCTAAGGGAGGTGGATTGTAGTATCCTACATCGGCAGGGTGAGGGTTGGTCCCTGGCCTTATATGTACATGTTCATCTCTTCCTAGCATGACGCGTTTTGGGTAGTGAGGTTCTCTTGCCCAGAAACAAATCCATGAGACTGCGAAGCGGTCAATATCGTGCTACGGCGGAGTTTGGGATGTGACATTATAACTCCATCATTCATAATTCATGAAACAAAAAAATTACAAACTACAATTATCCATTATAAGTGACATTGTTCATGACACGGTTTCATATTTTGAAAATGTCATATTATAGCTTTATTATTATTATTATTTAAATTTACCAAATTTACCATTATTAAGGAGAGATGGGAGAATTTTGAAAATGTTACAATAACTTCATTATAAATACAAGGAAAATTGAAATTTTAAAGATCTGAAATTTGGGTCGAGATTTGGTAGAAATTAGGATTTTAAAGATTTGAGTTTATATATGTCTAGATTAGAAGCTTAAGTTCTTTTTTACTTTTTCTCTGTGGCTAGGACTTTTTTTTTTTTTTTTTTGAGATGTAATAAAATGACTTGGTTTTGCTACGTCCAAAGACGTAAATCAGCAGCAAAGAAGATACGTGATGCAGCCTTCACCATCGCTACCCTACCCATTCATTGCGGTAGTTCATCGAGCAGTTGGAGGCATATCTCAAGGGAAACTCTAAGCATCAAAGGGGCAGCACTTAGGTCTTCAGGTTTGCCAAAGTTGGGAAGGTCAGCTAACTCCTCATGCCCCTTAGTGGATCCGACCCTGACCTATTTATAGGCTTTAGGATTTATATGAAAAGGTGTTAAAATTATTAAGATATTACATATTGACTGAACAACCACATAATAAATATAATATACAACACTCCTCCTTAGATATCAGTCCACATTGCGGACTAAACTGGAATTCTTCATACTTAATTAGACAGTTATGTCGTTAGCTACTAATGTCAGCTTTCCAAAACACTTTACGGCTTATACTTTCATTCCCTTATGAAGAAAATATCGATGTTTTACTACAAACAACGCAAGCAGAAATTTTTTTCGCGGATTTACGTAGTCCACTTTTTCAGGATCGAACTCCGACTAGGGAAACAATTTGAAGGCTCGTCCATCAGGTGAACAACCTTGGAATAACCCATGGTAGCGCTCCAAGAGGTAAGCACCTTTGATTATTTAATTGTATACGTGATTAAATGCAAAATTTTACATGCTTTTAAGATTCTCAAACAAAGATTGGGGCATGGAATCATAACAAGCTACGTGCATGAGCTACACTCCGACTTGAGTTAGCCCCAATCATGTGTGGCTCCAACCTCATAAGCCTCGGACTGATTCAAATCTAATTTGATTAATCGACTGCACGCTAAGTCAACTTGGTCAAAGAAATAACGTCCTATGTAATGACTCAAGCACTTAGCATGGGCCAACATCGGGAACTGCATATTTAGGACAAAAACACCCAAGCTGAGAATGATCTTTTTTAGATCGTCGCTACTGACGGCAAGGGAATGTGCAACCTTGCTATCCTCACTCTAAACTCACATTTTTTGCTTTCAAGAATGTGGATGTTTTGTTCATCACATGACTTTGTTTGTTCTTTCTCACCTTTTTGCAATATAGGGAATACCCCAATATCCCATAATATCACATTGTTTTGATAACTATGCAAAAGTGCAAGTCTAAAACAAATTCAAAGTAATTGTTTTAGATGAGTTTCTTGTGATAAAGCATATTCTGTGGTGTTTCAATTAGCAGTTTGGGAAACTCGAGTCGTATTAAGCATGATTACGTTAGGCAAACTACAGACATTGGGACATGGCCCCGTTGTCCGGAAGCTTTCAATGTACCATCCAGCTTCCAAAAAGTTTAAACAATCTGAGGGTTGTGGGTTACCTACTCAAACCCAGGCTCTGACCATTCGAGGGAATAATCGAAAAGGGCGAACCGAAAATCATCGGATTAGTGCCTCTAAACTCTGACCGCAGAGTACGATTAATTATATCCCGAACCAGCGCACTAAGTCAAGTATGTCTTACATTGATCTCATGCCTAAAGTATGACTGAATAAGGCATCCACACTAGGAATCCTCAATGAAATTTTATTTTAGTGGAACTGTGATTCTCAAAAGTAGCTTTGCAAAGCCAGCTAAATGTAAACCAATCATAAATGCTCAAGTCCAATGCATATAGGGTATGTCAAACTGATCGTAAAGGTTTTTTCGATCCCACATGCAAGCAACCAAATCACTAATGAACTTTTCATTTAGGGTTCACTAGGAACATAAATGCAATTCGAACTATGAAGGAAGACCTTTCTTGGTTACATGTTGCGTTATTAAAATCTTCATACCCGAAATGGTGCAAGGTAAAATGAACAAACAAAATCAAAGTCATGCTCAATTTCTCATACAACATTTAGATTAATCTTCTACAAGTGTTATCAATCACTATCGCCTGGCCAACAAGGCTATTGAAACATGTCAGACTGGCATTATGATAATTCTGGACAAGATCCTTCACTTTCACATCCTTAATTCAACCAATACATCAAAAAAAAAAGTTTCAAAGCAAGAGATTTTTCATAGGACTCAGACCTAGTGTCGAAGTAAGATGGTACTCCGATTATCGCAATGGAAATCTTTATAAACATTAAGTTTAGGAGATAACATTTTTTCTGCAATGTTATCAAGGGGACCAAAGCTCACATAAGCCTGCAAACTTATTCGTATTTGACTTCGCTGCTTATTAACTCCGAGTTGGTTTAGAACTCCAAAAAAATTGTCGGATAAAACTATATTTCAAAAAAATGATGAAAAGTTCTAAGTATTTTACTCTAACATGATTAAAGACTTAAGTGAAATAAACTTAGCAAAATATCTCCTAAGGCATCTAGGTTCTTTCAAAGATAAAGCAAAATAGGCACATTTCGCCATGCATCCAACTTTTCAGCTATGCACTCTGAACTCTGATCAGAGGTCTACAATATGGTTTTGAACTATTAAAAATTAGATCTTTGAGAGACAAGCAGGACTAGCTAGACTTGGCTAGCTCCGAGTCAAACAAGCAAGTTGAAGGTCATTTCGATACGCATAGCAAATTTATTATTGTGTTATGCATGAACTATATATTTTGACAAATATATGAATTACACGATATATATATATATAGGAAGGTAATTATAAGTTTAGGAGGTTTATGCATCATGTGAAATGTTTTCTTGCATCATGGTAGTTGAAAATATCAAACTTGGATTTTATAGAACCTGATTGGCAGAAAACAAATTGAGCATTTGAATTTGTAGACGATCTGTCTCCATAACTAATGATTTCGTCTCCAATACGTTGTATCACGTTCAACACAGAAAAATTCAATTGAATCAATAGCATGTAGTTCAATTTAATAAAATAATAAGTTAATCATAAAAAGAATGATTAAAATGTAATACTCCCCTGAAAGATGAACAAATCTCTTCAGCGCAGCGTCAATAGCGTACTGATAACATATTGTAGGGTCTATTTATTGTAGAGAGGTGCAGCAAAGTATAGAGAGAATTAGGTGGATTCTGAGGCATGTTTTCTCACTCCATTGTTGCCTTTATTTATACTAGTAGGGAAGGTAAATTCTTACCCCAATAGAATTACAACTCTAATAGGATAATATCTAAAGTATAAGATATGGTAGAATCTCATAAGGATATCCCAAAATATAATAGAATTTACACGATCATATTTCTAAATCATAGGACGACAACAAATTTAAATAAATATCTCATTCCTATAGGAGTTGATATTAAATTGGCAGTGTCGTTGCATGACTTCGGGTTGTATTATTCAGATGAAGTATATGATGGTTGTATGCCTAATAAGGTGATAATGAAATTAGTGACTAAAATTTCATGACCTTGTTCCCTCCTAGGAAATAACGCATCTTAGCCGTACAAATATGATAAGTGTAGCATTTCTCTATTAAAATATTTAGAAATTATGCATCTGATTTTTAATCTTAGTTTACTTTCACTAAAATATTATCATTGCGTACTTACTTATATGAGCTTTATAGTCAATGAGGCTTCCTTTATAGTCAGTGAGGGGAAGCCGGCAATGCAATGGCACAGGGCGTTCAAATTCAAGAAGGCCCCTAAATAAGATTGTGATACTTCCTTTCTCCATTGCAATTTGATTAATTTGAAGCTTGGACAAATGTTATCAGTTTTTTTTAACAAAATTTTTATTGTTTTAATTTCTGAAGATTTAAAAACTTTTGAAATCGACCCTACCATAACTAACAAGTATAGTAATCTTTGACCCTCTTTCTTTAGCGTAGGCTGGTCTTTTAAATTTTCAGAAAGGAATTTCATGCAAGGCTGCTTTTTAGTTATAGAATTTTTTATCATTTCATTATTTGATAAATTATACATCTTTTGTAAAATAATGTTAATAATCGTCTCTTTTGTCGTACTACAAGAATATAAAGACCTCCTTAGTTATTTTTGCGCTGGACCCTTAAAATTTCACAGATGGCCCTGTTATGGCTTATGGGGTTTTATTACGAATCCGGTACATCATTCAATGTAGGAGTAATATATTTTACACTAAGAAGAGAGGGGAAGTTCGGCTAAGCAACATAATTTGATATCGAATTCGCCATCTACGAAATTTGAACCTAAGACCTCACATTTTCAAATAAAGATGAATACCACCATACCTGTAGTATTGAGTGGCATCAAGTATATCAATATTGAACTAAGCGCTAGAACGTTAGGGTTAGTGATTCTACTCATGTGAGGAACTTAATTATCCAGTTTGTGTAAGCAAATAAATTATGTATTTCTAGGCGTGGACTCCAGTTGAACGGAAATAACGAACGCCTATATAAGCATAAAATGTACAAAAGATGTATTAATTTGATAAAGCAGAATAGATTGATATATGGTTCAAACATTTATTTATTTTATTAAATCAGGTAGTACATATGCAGCTAGCTAGCTAGGTACGTTTCCCATATATATGTATATATATGTAATTAAGGAACCCAAGTTAGCCAGCGTGAATGCGTGCAAACAGCAAAACGCAAGTGAAGGTAGTGCCCAGGTGCATGTTAGCTTTGCAACTAGTTGTATTTTAAGCAGCAGCCATGTTATATACGACCCAAAGTGAAGCGACACACATGCATGCATGTATACGTTGATGGATCGGTCGATTTTAATCAATTCTGTTCTTCATGTCGTTGTAGCGGCGATCGATGGAATCCAAGCGCTGAAGCCTCATCTGTTGATAGAACTGAGCTATAAACTCTTCAGCCTTGGCGTCAATATTTTGGTCATGAGTGGCAGCACCAGGACAGGCAGCGATGGCATTGGTGTCTTCGTCTTCCGTCCGGTCCAGCTCTTGGAGACTGACAGCAGAGGCGTATCGGCTGGTCATTCCATCTTCGGAGGAGAGGTCGTCAGTCCGCACCGGAGACATGGGTGGTAGGAGCACGTCTTCGTAACTTTCAATTGAAGAAGTACGTTCATGCGTGCTCCTAGCGGAGGTGGCCGACGGCGTCGATGGGTTGCTGCCGCCGCTTTGGAGGTGCAAGGGACGGATGGACCCTACGAGGCGCTTCCACGTGCTTTTTGAAGAAGCCACTGCTTCTGCTTCCAAGGAGGCCGGAATTGATTTGGATTTGAATTTGTCAGATGAACGGCGTCGTCGGAGCATAAAGGCGGCCATCTGGAGAATTTGTATAGCTCCTCTGCGCTTCTTTTTGTAATTATTACCGGCTGGTGCTGGTGCAGCGGCAGGTGCTGGGGCTGTGATGGCGCCCACATAACCATGATGATCCTGACCATGATCTCGATCTCCATCGGATTTAGAATTAATATCGATAACATCACCATTAGGAATAATAGGACCCGGACCCTTGTTGGTAGTGTCGGCGACGATTATCGCGCTGTATAACTTGGGTTCCATTAATAATTAATAAGCTATGGTTAATTAAGGGGCCAGGCCTAGACGTAGTTACGCGACGGCTGACTGTCGATGTCGTCTTCTTCTTCTTCTTCCCGGGCTTCCTCTCTGTTATCGATCCCCTCCCCTGCGGCGAGCAGGGCGAGATGCGGGAGAAAACTTTGGAGAGAGTGTTGGAAAGCAACAACCTTATATACCAAATTAACTTCCGCTATCGATGCGTCCCCCTTTCTCTCTCACTATATATATGACCGTGATCCACCGCGAGCCGTCTGTACCCCTACCTGCTTTCTTGTTTTTCGTTCCAACAAATATTAGGTTATATTTAGCCGCATCTCTAGCTACCGTCAATTTCATTCATCCATTCATTTCATTCGTCATATATGTCTTTTTCTCTGCCAATTAATTACGCTTTAGCTAATTGCTAGCCATGTACGTTTACCAAATGGAATATCACTCCGTATCCCATATCTAGTCGTTACTAATTATGACTATATGCAGTGGCGGATCCATAATTCTAACTTTCGGTGTTAAAAATCCAAGTTTTTTTTGTAGAAATAGAGCGTGAAACATGTAAAAATATTTAGTTTATTCACTGAGATATTTCGTCAAATACTTGGTGGGCTTGTTGTCGTCAGCTGAACGAAGTTGCTTACACGTCAACGATATTAATATATACCGAAGCAATATGATGAGTTCTTTGAGAGAATTTGTCGAATATTGTCGAGGCAATCTGCGAAAGATATTTCGTCAAATACTAGGTGAAGCTTTCAATAATACCAAAAATGCCCCTTTGTTTTTTCACAATCAAAACCCAAAAAAAAATCAAAAAAGGAGGACAAACTGGTAAAAGAAATCTTAACTTAACAAAAAAACTATGTTGGAAAACAAAATAAATTAAAAAAGAAAAAGAAAAAGAAAAAAGGAGACGGTGCTGAAGTTATGCAGACTTGCAGTTACAAAACTCAAAGAAAATTAAAAAGAATAATGTGGGAGAAAGGATCACTACGTTCCGTTCAGTTTTGCAACTGCTATCAACAGTTTCCGTTCGGTTTTTTAGACTCCCACACTCCAACCTTTTATCATCACTTTCTCCGCTGCATGAGTTCATTTCGATTTGTGAATACAGAAAAGAAAAACCAACAATTTTAAGCAGTTAATTGCAGTTTAATTTGCATTCATATATATTTATGTTTTTTTTCCTTTTAGTTTGTCTTTGATTTTCTTTGACAGGGAAGAAGAAGAAATCTATTGAGAAATAATATTTTCATTTCACACAAGAATAAGATTACAATCTGAGTATATATACAAGTTGTGAGACTAACAAAATCACAACAACTTTCTAACTAAGAGAAAACAAATTGTTTTCCTTAGCCTCTAAGTATTATCCCTAGAATATGAATTGACACTATTGCCCTTAATATCCCCCCTCAAACGAAACTGGAGAACTCGAAGTTGAAGTTTGTCTCGGAGGAAAAGAAATCGAGTCTTGGACAAAGATTTGGTGCATATGTCAGCAACTTGGCCTTGTGTACAGATGAAGTGAAGAGAGATCTGGTTGGCCAAGACCTTTTCTCGGATGTAGTGATAATCAAGCTCTATATGTTTTGTCCGAGCATGAAAAACAGGATTCTTAACAAGGGATATAGCAGAAACATTGCCACACCAAAGTTGGGGAGAACAAGGCAGAGAATACCCAATATCAGTAAGTAGTTTACAAATCCAAGTGAGTTCAGAAGCAGTGTTTGCAAAGGATCGATATTCTGCCTCTGTTGAAGAACGAGCAATAGTGGGCTGCTTTTTAGCACTCCAACTGATAAGGGAGTTGCCTAGATAGATGCAATAACCTCCAGTAGAACGCTTATCTAATGAACAACATGCCCAGTTAGCATCTGAGAAGGTTGTGAGATAGGGAGGAGAAGAGGATTTAGTAAACCAAAGTCCAAGATCAATAGTGTCTTTCATATACCTGAGTATGCGCTTTACAGCTTGGAAGTGAGACACTCTTGGAGTATGCATGAACTGACATAAGAGATTGACAGCAAAACGAAGATCTGGCCGTGTCCAGGTTAGATATTGAAGAGCACCAACCAAAGATCGATATTCAGTAACATTCTCAAGAGGAGGAGAGTCATGATCAAGCTTGGAGGTACTGAGTGGTGTGCTGCAAGGTTTGGCACCATCCATTTTTGCTTTAGTCAACAAATCTAGGATGTATTTGGTTTGAGATAAAAAGATACCAGTAGAAGACCGCTGGACCTCAATGCCAAGAAAATAGTGTAAAGCTCCAAGATCCTTGATTGGAAACAAAGTGCTGAGTTGTGTAATCACAGTTTGACAAGCAGCATATAAAGGACCAGTGACCAGAATATCGTCCACATAGACCATAATGAAGACCAAAGAAGGGTCATTTTTGACAAACAGAGAGTGGTCACTTTGAGAACCAACAAACCCAAGTGAACGAATGGCAGCATGCAGTTTATCATACCAGGCTCGAGGAGCCTGTTTCAGGCCATATAAGGATTTATGAAGTTGGCATACATGTTGTGGTTTAGTTAGATCTGCAAAACCAGGAGGTTGCTGCATAAAAACCGATTCAGAGAGATTTCCATGCAAGAAGGCATTGCTGACATCTAGTTGATTCAAGAACCAGTCAAACTGAGCAGCCAAAGTGAGTAGAAGACGTATAGTCACAGGTTTAGCCATTGGACTAAACGTCTCAGTGTAGTCGAGACCTTCTTGTTGGTGAAAGCCCTTGGCAACAAGCCGGGCCTTAAATCGATCAATAAATCCATCAGGTTTTCGTTTGATCCGGAAAACCCATTTGCAGCCTACAATGTTTTGAGATGGATGTGGAGGAACAAGAGACCAGGTGTTGGTGTTTAATAAAGCATTAAATTCCTCCTGCATTGCAGTGCGCCAGTGTTGATGTTTGGAGGCTTGGAGATAGGTTGTGGGAATATAATATGGTAACAAATGAGAAGGAAGAGGATGTTTGGTGGCAGTGAAAGCTCGAGGCCTGTATATACCAGATTTGGAGCGGGTTTGCATAGGGTGAGTGTTTAGTGGTGGTGGTGGTGAAGAAGCATGAGGTAGGAAATCGGTTGATGAGACAGATTGAGACATAGGTTGAGTGTTGAGTGGTGGTGGGGAAGAAGCATTAGGTAGTGAATCTGTGGAGGAGACAGATGGAGACACTGCAGAAATTAGAGGTTGAGGTGGTATGGGAGTAATAGAAGGAAAAGTTAAGGAATATGGTATGGGAAAAGATGAGAGTGTAGAATGAGGATGGGAAGAGATAGAAGAATGAGGAAGGTTATGGAATGGAAAAGTGGTCTCAGCAAATAACACGTGCTGGGAGATATAAATTCTCCATGTGACTGGATCAAGGCATTTGTACCTTTTATGGTTGAGACTGTAGCCGAGAAAGACACAATGCTTGCTCTTAGCATCCAACTTCGAAGATGTATAAAGCTTCAACCATGGGAAGCATAGGCAGCCAAAGACTTTCAGTGTGTTGTAACTAGGTACCTTCTGAAAAAAGAGACTCCCAAGGTGAAGGTTGAGATATAGTAGGCAACCTATTAATGAGATAAATTGCAGTTGCAAAGGCTTCAACCCAATATAGGTGAGGAACTTTAGAAGTTGCCAAAAGAGTCCTTGCAGTTTCCACAAAATGTCTGTGCTTGCGTTATGCACACCCATTTTGTTCTAGGGTGTGTGGACAAGATAACTGATGGTGGATACCATGCTTTGCCAAGAAAGTAGAGAATAAAGTGCTCATGAATTCACCACCAGAATCAGATCTCAAGGCAATAATTTTCGTGCACAGAACATTTTCAACTAAAGACTTATATTACATGAAACAGGATAGTTTTCTCAAAGGATAGAACCAACAATATCTGGTAAAATCATCCACAAATATGATATAGTACCTGAAACCATCCTTAGAAATTACAGATGAGGGTCCCCAAACATCTGTATGAAGGAGTTCTAGTGGTTTCTTTGTGGTACTAGCAGTGGATACAAATGGCAACCTAGAACATTGTCCTAATGCACAAGGTGAGCACAAAGATGTAGACTTATTCTGTAACATAGAAATACAGGATGTGGAAGCTAGTTTATTTAGAATTTTGGTTGAAGGATGACCCAACCGTTCATGCCACAGAGTCCTGGAAGCTTTTGTAGCAGCAGTGAGAGCTATATGCTTGTTAGGAGCAGAAGAATGTTAATGAAATGGATAGAAACCATGCTGGACAGGACCTTTAAAAAGCATCTTCCCCGAAGAAAGATCCTTCACAAGGAAGTAAGAGGGATAAAGATGCATAGAGACGTGATTATCAATTAAAAATTGATTTGCAGATAGTAGATTATGTTTCAGATCAGGCACATATAACACATTGTTGAGTGCAAAATTACGAGGTGAAGCATGAAGAATAGAAGAACCAGAATGAGTGATAGGCAAACCTTTGCCATCACCAATATACACTTGTTCAGGGCTTGTGTAAGTTTCAGGATTCTGGAGTGTGGCATAGTTGTTGGTCATGTGGGAGGTGGCACCTGGCTCGACAATCCATGTAGGAGAAGGATTGGAAGTACTTGCAGCCAAAGCAGATTGAGTTGACTTGCCATGATAGTGAGGATCCATGCGATGAGGATAGTCGCAAGTTTCATGGTCAGATTGACGACATATTTGACAAGATAGTTTCCTGGTGGATTGAAAGTTAGGTCGAGATCCACGATTTGACCGATGATTGGTCCCTCGATTATAATGATAGAACCGCTGATTATTGGATTGCCTGAAATTGCCACGATTATTGTGATTATTTCGAGTGAAATTGCAATCCATTCTGCGGCTTTGAGTGTTGGAGGACGATGAGTACTGAGCAACATAGCCTTGAGAAATGGAATTGACAAGCAAAGGTAGAAGACCAGTGGAGGTGTTGTAGGCCTGAAAGGAAGACACAAGTGCACTTTGCTTGCGATTGTTCAGTTGGATCTCTTTGCTAAGAAGCAAACCATGTAACTCATCAATTGTCGTGGAACCAAGACGAAACTGAATGGCATCCACAAATGAGTCGAATTCAGGTGGTAAGCCATGAAGAATCACAGAGATTAATTCAGAATCTTCAACTGGAGCACCAGCACTGGCAAGAGCATCTGCAATTTCTTCAGTGCGTTGAAGATATTGTGCAGTAGTGAGATCACCTTTGGTAAGACTGCGAAGGCGAGATCGGAGTTCGTGGATGTAAGAATGGGATGCAGCGGCAAGACGAGACTCCAATTTGGCCCATAGTTCTCGAGCCTAGGAAACTCCAATAGTGTAGGGAATTAGGGATTCAGAGAAAGTAGAGTTGATCCAGATGAGGATGTTTTGATCGTTCTCAAACCAGGCAACATACGCCAGATTAAGGCTGCGAGTGCCGGAGGAATCAGTGAGATATTAAGGCAGCGCCACCATAGATCCATCAATCAGCCCTGTGAGATTGTATCGACGGAAAATTGGAGCGAATAGAGCACTCCAGGTTAAGTAATTTGTAGTGGTGAGCTTAATCGGAACCAGAGATCCGATGTTTTGGATCATAATGAAAGAATTAGGGTTTGAAGCTGCAGTCGGTGAAACTGTTTGAGAAGCCGATTCCGAGGAATGAGATGTCGCCATGATCAGAGATACAGAGACAATCAAGAGCGAAGATGATCGATCTGCAAGAAGAAGCAGAGAGCGGAGAGGGTGAGTCGATCTGCAAGAAGATGCAGAGAGAAGCAGAGAAGAGGGAAGATTTGGGGATCGAAAAAAAGGTCGTGAGACTTAGGCGAGTGATACCATATTGAGAAATAATATTTTCATTTCACACAAGAATAAGATTACAATCTGAGTATATATACAAGTTGTGAGACTAACAAAATCACAACAGCTTTCTAACTAAGAGAAAACAAATCGTAACAAACAAACTGCTTTCCTTAGCCTCTAAGTATTATCCCTAGAATATGAATTGACACTATTGCCCTTAATAAAATCATGTACGAAGGGGACTCTTATTTGTTGAATTTGGAACGAGCATGAAAAAATTAACGATACTTCTTTATCTTTTGAGTTGAACATGTAAGTATGTTTATTTTTTATTTTTATTATTATTTCGATGCTTGCAGGATGAAGGGCAATAAACCCAAGGAAAATAGTTGCAGAGTTGAATCAGACTATCAAATTGTTTAAAACTACAAGTGTGGTAAAGTCAAGGTTTCTCAACTGGAATTCGACAAAAGCTTTGCCGTGGAGAAGTAATATAGACTTTTATGGTTTATTATTTGGTAGGCTTCAGATTATTGTACTGCATATTATCAGTTTACTATCTTCAATTAGATTTATTGAGATTACTCACTATGGTTCATCTTCTAATGATCTTTATATCAGTAGACACTGTGCCTTCAAACATCCTTACTTTTGATACAATAGCCTCTCTTTTTTTAAACTGTAATTTTGCACTTTAGTCAAACATTGTATTTGTAGAAAATACTACTAAAAAGTATTGAAATTCACAGCAAAGCCCAGACTTGCAGTAATATGCCATATTAGCATATAGCTGCTCAAATCGTATCTCACTTCATCATCGTCTCTCTACACATCTTCCACGAACCACCATTTCAGAATAAATAGAACTTTAATCTCCTCAATCTGGAGTTTTAAATAATCCTTGGAGTTTTCCTGTTGCTTTGGGTTGTTTATCGATATTAATCCAGAAGGGCTTTTTTCGATCAATGAAAGAACCCCGTCTCCTCAATCTGGTAATTTTTCTCTTTATGCTAGCTGATGATATTTAATCTGTTTGTTAGGAAAAATAGAGATGAAATTATGGTTGGTGTGCTTCCTTTATGTATATAATATAATGATGGACGTCTTCTTAGTCGGAAAGCAATATACATTGCTATTAGTAAAGATATTTGACCAAATATGTTTGTAACTTTCAAATTTTTTTTTTATTCATTTCATTCTTCACCTATATGTAAAGATGACTGGTTGATATTACAATTGCAGTGTACTCTTCAAGAAAATTGACCAACTTGACGACTGATGCGGATTCATTCATGAGCCTTTAGTTTCGCGTTGTGTTTTCAATTTTTTTTGTTTCAATTTTTTTGTTTGGATCTTCAATTTTTATTAAAGAGGTATTCATCAATTTCCCCCCTAAATTTGTGACCATTGGCCAATTCTCCCCCTCAACTTTAATTTTGGCCAATTTTCCCCCTCAACTCTCATAATTAGTCAATTTGCACCCTACTGTTAATTTTTTTTTTTCCATCTTTTTTTTTTATCAATCTTTCTAATAACTTCCAACAAAATACTAAAATTAAAATAAACTCACCTGCATAATATAGGGTAAAATGTACAAAAACATAATACAATTAGTATGTGATATGGGTCGATTATAAGAAAAAGTTATGAATCGGGTTTAAAGCATGTAGAAGAATAAATAATAACATAAAAAAATAATAATCCTAAACTCATGGATCAGACCTATTTCAATAAAATGAGTTATTCTTAATAAGGAGTTGAAAATTATGAATTGACTTGCCATTTTTGCACTAAAACTCGATTCTCCGCAATTTACTTGAACTTAGCTTTCACTTTTATAAAGAAAAATGTATTCACATACAAAAATTTACACATCAATCCTTTTCGTTATCAATTTTGTATAGTTAAAAAACAAATAAAATTATTTCATACTGATTTATTATGACTAATAATACTATCTATGATAAATTGTAACATTCTAAATTTTAATCTATTTGTAATAGGATAAAGATATAGGAAAATGATTAACATACATCTTATTTAGTTTCTTACACACACTTATTTAATTATGACCAAATTAAAAAATTAACAGTAAGGTGCAAATTGACTAATTATGAGAGTTGAGGGGGGAAATTGAACAAAATTAAAGTTGAGTGGGGAAATTGGTCAATGATCACAAGTTCAGGGAGCAAATTGATGAATACCTCTTTATTAAATTGATGTATGTTTTAATTATTAGTTATGTTCACCATCGGAAAAGCTAAAAGCAGTATGCCAACTCCTAATGGCAAGGAATTCGTTCGCATGCGCTTAAGCGCGTATAGAAGGATTAGGTTCATAGGAGGCTTCCATTGCACGTTAATTGTAGTGATTTGATTGTGGTTTTTCTTCTCTTAACATACCAAATAAAACAATTAATAGGTTAGGCCTTCTTATTCTTCAGTTTTGGTGCTTTTGTTGCGCTTGCATTTTTTATTTTTGTTCGCAAGATTTTAAGGGCATCCTCAAGTCGTAGTGATGGAATCAAACTTCCTTTCCCCAGTCCTCCGCCGCCGCCCCCGCCCCCCCCCTCCAAAAAAATAACAACAAAAAATTAGGCTTCTTCATTTTTAGACTCTCTTAGGATCGGCAAATATAGAGTTGCTTGCATTTAAACCTTGCCGTTCGGCTTCTCCGCTCTTATGAAATTTTATCCCTTTCCTACAGTCAATTCGTGAAGGCCCCTTTCAAATTGAGGTTTTGTATATATTCTCTCTTAATATTTGATTCTTTGTGTTTTTGGCTTATTTTTTGTCTGATTTCTCAAACAATTTGGCTAATGAAGAGTGAATAGATATACAATTAGAGAGTGTATTATTTTATCTCTGTTTTATGTGTTTATTTGGTTCTACTATAGTTTTTTTTATCTATGCCTCGAGTTTTGACTTCTCTATCTTTTTATCTTTTGTAGGTTCCAGGTAAATGGTGAGAATTATTCAAAATATGCCACATCATTATTTGTTTGAGTATGTATCTTTGATGTAATTATGAATTTGTTGTTAATCTACTTTAGATCTTTGGTGTAAATATTTTATACCTCTTTGATGCCTTTTCGGGTTCTTTTTAAATCTCATTTTCTTTTCTCCCACTCCATATTTTTAACTATGGTCACAGTGCAAATGAATTCAAAAAACTCGGGATAAACTTTTTCTCTTCAGGTTGCTATTACTTTTTTGCCCTACAAGTCCTAGCTTTGGTAATAATATGGAGAACAATGTCTGATTTAAATTCTTTTTTTTTTTTGTCGAAAGGTCTGCTTTACTCTTCTCATTTTGATAATTCTCTTGCCCTTGGTTTGATAGCATTTGGATTTTAAGCATTGATATAAGGTATCTCATTCTAATCATCAAGTCATTTTTTAACTTTTATTCTGTTGATTTGTGTTATGTACACAAAAATATGTACATTTTGCTTTCAAATTTGCTACAAATTGAGCGGCTTAAGGACAATCTCTGTTTAGAGAAATAAGTTGGACAAAGAGAGGACATGGATATGAGAACATGATTTGTCGTTACATTACTTGGGGACGAGTTCTGATATTTTAGAAATTGGTTGAGTTTGTGGAGATTTTGCTTTTCACATCTTGCTTTGTATTTGAACTTAATCATTATAATTGAACTTTAACTTTTAAATTATAAGACTTCAAGACGCGACGGTTGAGGTCAAGAAAAGGTCAAGTATATATGTCGAGAACCTAGGGATTATAGGTCTGTAAATTCCAATTTGTATTACTGCTAAACCATATATACCAAAAGTAATTAGGAATTAAATTAAGTACAAACTATATGTGGATGGAGAAAGCGATATATAAGGAGAGCCGAAAATACTTGGAGACAATAAAAAACTGCACAAATTTGCCACAAATTGATGAGTAAATGACTCTTTATTTTACCTTTTTTTCTGTTAAGCTATATGTTTTAATTTACTCATTTTATTGTTGGATTCAAAAGCAAAGATAACTGCCTTTTGTCTATATATATTAGCCAAATCAGAAATGTTTAAAACATCTAATTGAGTTCAAAGATATTAACGAATACTTTGTTATATAAGAAACAATGAAATTTTATCTTGATAATAGGTAAATGGTTTCGGATTGAATTGAATTTTTGCAAGGATGATCTATGAATCGAGACTTACAAAATAGACGGTTCGGATCGTTGAAGTTCGATGTGGAGTGAGCCCCACACCTAATCCTCATTTTTTGAAAAAAAAAAAAAAAAAAAAAAAAAAGGTAGATCCCTTTGCATAAAGGGCATATATATATATGAAACCTTTAAGGGAAGGGATCCCCATTTTTTTTTATATAAAAATGAGGATTAGTTGTGGGGTCCACACCACATTAAACTTTAATGATCCGAACAGTCTATTTTTCAAGTTGCACCTCATAGATCATTCTTGCAAATATATTAGCCAAATCGAAAATGTTCAAGACATCTAATTGAGTTCAAAAAAATTAATGAATACTTTGTTATATAAGAAACAATGAAATTTTATCTTGATAATTAAATAGGCAAATGATTCGAATTGAATTGAATTTTTGTAAAGATGATCTATAAAACGAGACTTATAAAATAGACGGTTCGGATCGTTGAAATTCGATGTAAAATGGGCTCCACATCTAATCCCATTTAAAAAAAAATAGAGATCTCTTTACATAAAGGATCTATATATACACACAAGGATCTATATATATACACACGGGGGGGGGGGGGTTCTTGAGGCATGAACTGTAGGAAGTAAGTTGCGTAATATGTGGGGCCTCAACTAGCATTGACCTCACCCACTCTTCACAGTATCACATTTGACAAAGAAAATTATAAGGATATAACCACATGTTATAAATATGTAAAAGTTAGGGAGATAACCTTTACTAGTGATGGGAGCGAAGCATGTGTAAAATATTACACTGAAACTAGAGCACAAGGGAATGACAATTTAAGAGAGAGAGGAATAGATACGAATGTATTGCTTTTTCTATCTGTTTCTCCTTGTATTCTTTCTGTCATTTGATAACAATCGAATTGCTCTATTTATAGAGCAATCCCACACTAACAGATTTCTTACACTTTGACATTTACATTGCCTGACTTTGAAAATGTGTTTCTTTTGTTTCCAAAGTCCGTATCACATTTGTGTGGGCATTGACAATTCTATGTGAAGATTGAAAATCCATTTGGGCATTCATTTATCAGCCAAAGTTTTCAAAAAATGTTGATGTTTTCAACACTCCCCCTTGGATGCCCACATATCAACATCAGTTGCCTCGTTAAAACCTTGCTTGGAAAAACCCAGTGGGAAAAAACCATAGCGAAGGAAAAAGAGTACAACTTTACCTGGATTGTTGATATAGTGTGAAGTATGCTTATGTTGCCTCGTTAAAACCTTGATAGGAAAAACCCAGTGGGAAAAATCCTAATCGAAGGAAAAAGAGTACAACATGCATGTATCATGGATGCTCCCCCTGATTTGTATCTCCCCCTGATTCCGCATTCTCCAAACTTAGCTGTTTGGTAAGTCGACGTAATCCGATGCTTTGCACTAGCTTCTGAAACGTGCACTTTGGTAGAGACTTGGTGAACAAGTCTGCCAAATTTTCATTGGAACGGATTTGTCTGACTTCAATAACTTTAGCCTTCTGAAGCTCATGTGCACTGAAAAACTTTGGAGATATGTGTTTAGTCTTATCGCCCTTGATGAATCCTTCCTTCATTTAGGCAACACAGGCTGCATTATCTTCATGGATGACAGTTGGATTGTCTGTCTTCGAAGTTAGACCACATGAATTCCGGATATGATGGATCATTGATCTTAACCAAGAACATTCACGACTTGCTTCATGTAAAGCAAGTATTTCTGAATGATTTGAAGATGTAGCAACTAATGTTTGCTTTGTTGAGCGCCATGAGATTGATGTATCTCCATTCTTGAACACATATCCAGTTTGTGAGCGGGCTTTATACGGATCAGAGAGAAAACCAGCATCTGCATATCCAACAAGGACCTGGTCATCTGTGGAGTTCTTTGAGTAGAATAGACTCATGTCTGTTGTTCCACGAAGGTATCGCAATACATCTTTGACTCCCTTCCAATGACGAGTTGTTGGAGCAGAGCTATACCTTGCTAACAAGTTGACTGAAAAAGCTATATCTGGTCTAGTACATTATGCTAAATACAATAAAGCACCTACTGCACTCAAATATGGTACTTCTGGACCAAGGACCAGTTCATCATCTTCTTTTGGACGAAATGGATCTTTCTTAATGTCCAAAGAACGAACGACCATTGGCGTGCTGAGTGGATAAGCCTTGTCCATACCAAATCGCTTCAGGATTTTTTCAATGTAAGCTGATTGGTGGACCAAAATTCCACTAACACAATGCTCGATCTGCAGGTCGAGACAAAATTTTGTTTTTCCAAGGTCTTTCATTTCAAACTCGCTTTTCAGATATTCAGCAGTTTTATTGAGCTCTTCAGGGGTTCCAACTAGGTTCATATCATCAACATATACTGCCACTATAGCAAATCCATAATTGGATTTCTTAATGAACACACAAGGGCAAATGACATTGTTGATATACCCTTCTTTGATCAAATACTCACTGAGACGATTATACCACATTCGTTCAAATTGTTTCAGCCCATACAAGGATCGTCTTAATTTGATTGAGAGCATACCTCGTGGTTTGTTAGTTGTTTCAGGCAACTTAAGTCCTTCTGGGACTTTCATGTATATGTCAGTATCTAATTCTTCATATAGATACGCAGTGATGACATCCATGAGTCGCATATCAAGTTTCTCTGAAACCACTAAACTTATCAAGTAACGGAACGTAATTGCGTCCATTACAGGAGAGTATGTCTCCTCATAATCAATTCCAGGTCTTTACGAAAAGCCTTGTGCAACGAGTCATGCTTTATATCTTGCAATCTCGTTTTTCTCATTGTGTTTCCTTGTGAATACCCATTTGTAACCCACGGGGTTTACACCAGGCGGGGTTTGGACTACTGGTCCAAAAACACTTCGCCTTTCCAAGGAATTTAATTCTGCCTAGATTGCATCTTTCCACTTAGGCCAATCCTGTCTCTGTTTGCATTCATCAACAGAGCGAGGCTCGATATCATCACTTAATATGATTTCAGTGACTACAGCGAATGTGAACATATCGTCAATGATTATCTCATTGCGATCCCACAATTCATTGGTACATGCATAATTTATGGAGATTTCTTTGCTTTCATGTACTTCTGTCTCTTCAGGGACATGTGTCTCATCAAGGACATTTTCTTCTTCTGGAAGTACAGAATCATGAATTGTGGATTTGTCATGCATTCTCTCTTCTTGAATGATTTCATTTGGATTCAGTTGTGCCCTCGTTTTTCTCTTTCGAGGGGCTGAATCTTTTGAACCTGGGGGTCTACCACGCTTCAGGCGTGCACCAGATGAATCATTCGCTGCCACTTTATTTTGTCCAACAGGGACATCAATTCTTGCAGGTGAATTTGCAGCTGGTATATGTGATTTTGTCACTTTCATAGCATCATTAAATGCATCTGGCATTTGATTGGCAATGCCTTGAAGATGAACGATCTTTTTCACTTCAATTTCACATTGAGTACTACGTGGATCAAAATGAGACAAGGTGGGAACAACCCATGTCAGCTCTTTCCGTTCTTCTGGAACGGTCTTATCTCCCCCTAACGATGGGAAGACTGTCTCATCAAAGTGACAATCAACAAAACGAGCTGTAAACATATCACCTGTTAAGGGTTCCAAATATCTAATGATAGATGGTGAATCAAAACCCATATAAATTCCCGGTCTGCGCTGAGGTCCCATTTTAGTTCGCTGTGGTGGTGCAATAGGCACATAAACAGCACAACCAAAAACTCGTAAATGTGAAATGTTTGGCTGATGCCCAAACACGAGTTGTATTGATGAGTATTGGTGGTTGGCTATAGGTCTCAATCGAACCAATGATGCAGCATGTAAAATTGCATGTCCCCATACAGAAACTGGCAATTTTGTTTTCATAAGCAGAGTGCGAGCTATTAACTGAAGCCGCTTAATCAATGCTTCTGCTAAACCATTTTGAGTATGGACATGAGGAACAGGATGTTCAACATCAATGCCCAATGTCATGCAGTAATCATCAAAGGTTTGAGGCGTAAATTCACCAGCGTTATCAAGTCGGATTGACTTAATGGGATAATCTGGGAACTGTGCTCGTAACTTAATTATCTGAGCAAGAAGTCTCGCAAAAGCTACATTCCGAGTAGACAAGAGACAAACATGTGACCATCGGGTAGATGCATCAACCAAAACCATAAAATATCGAAATGGTCCACAAGATGGTTGAATAGGCCCACAAATATCCCCTTGAATTCTTTGCAGAAATGATGGGGATTCTGCATCAACCTTTAGTTGTGATGGTCTAATTACTAACTTCCCTTGAGAACAAGCCTTGCAAGGGTTATCATTTGAGACAGCAATATGTCTGCTCAATAATGGATGTCCATTAGAGTTGGTAATGATTCTACGCATCATGGTAGATCCTGGGTCACCCAGACGATCATGCCAGAACATGTAGACCTTTGAATCAATGAACTTCTGGTTCATGACAGTATGTGATTCAACTGTCTTTATGTATGTACAATACAATCCACTCGACAAACCACGTAACTTCTCCAATATACGCTTCTGGGTATCATTGGAGGTAATGCATTTAAACGTATGTCTTTGAAACTCAACAGATTTCGAGTAGATCGAGTGGCGTACAACGCATTCTGTATGGACAATATTGTTCCATTTGGTAACATAATCTGGGCTTTCCCTGAGCCTTCAATCACATCTGAAGGTCCTGATATTGTTGTTACCCCTATTCTTGTGAGCATTAAGCTGGAGAAATACTTTCGATCTCGAAGTATTGTATGCGTGGTTGAGCTGTCTGCAATACAAATATCTCTGCCATTGGTCTTGTTTTGAGAATGACCATAATTCTTATCCATGCTTTCGGTAAACTTCATTCCCCCTTTCCATAATAAAGTCCGAGACATCTAGGTGGGTTGTGTCCAACTGCCCTGATAAGTCGGACACTGGATCAGGTATGTCCATTGGTTTAGCCTGGTCGAGAAAATTGGTCTCCACACCCTTCTCCTTGAGGGAGGCTTGATACAGATCCACCAGATGTTTTGGGGTACGACAAGTATGCGCCCAATGCCCATTGCCACCACATCTATGGCATGCTCCTTCAGTGTTTCTGGGAGCATTATTCATGTGAGCTTTGCCTCTGTTCCACCTACCTCGCTTGTGACCACGTCCTCGTTTATGATTATCACCACCAGAGGATGTGGTGTTCATTTCGAGGGAAGCAGCATTCACTTCTGGGAATGGTGCAGATCCAGTGGGTCGGGAATGATGGTTTCTCATCAGTAGCTCATTATTCTGTTCAGCTACCAGGAGCACAGATATCAGCTGATTGTACTCAGTGAATCCTCGCGCTCTATACTGCTGCTGCATGAGCACATTAGAGGCATGAAATGTGCTGAAAGTCTTTTCCAGCAAATTTTCCTCAGTGATAGTATCCCCACAGAGCTTCATCCGAGAGGTAATTCTGAACAACGCAGAATTGTACTCAGCCACTGATTTGAAATCCTGGATCCTCAGGTGAGTCCATTCATAGCGAGCTCTAGGAAGAATCACCGTTGTCTGGTGATTGTATTTGTTTCTCAAGGCATTCCAGAGAGCTAACGGATCTTCAACCGTTAAGTACTCGCTATTTAGCCCCTCATCAAGATGGCGGCGCATAAAGATCATGGCCTTTGCCCGATCTTGAGAGGTTGAGCTGTTCTCTTCCCTGATGGTATCTCCAAGATTCCCTGCTTCTAGATGGATCTTGGTATCCAATACCCAGGTCAGGTAATTCTTCCCGGTAATGTCCAGGGCAGCATACTCAAGCTTTGCCAAGTTCGCCATTTTCTTTTCTGAAAGAAAATGAGATGTGTAAGAACTTGCAATAATATGTATTCCTGGAGGAATATAATGTTAGAACTTCTGGTTCTTACAAATTTTTCATTTTGATCTTCAGGCCAAAATGATAAGCACTCGAAACTTCTGACTCGAGATTTTCAAGGTGAATGAGGAGGGCGATTGTACCGCACCATTCTCATTGAAATAATATAACATAGAATGGGCGATTATTCCGCACCACTCAAGTAGCAGAAAATTTAAATACGCAGAGCAGGATGGGCGATTATACCGCTCCACCTAAAATTGCAGTAAAATTAAACAGCAAGCAAATTTAAATATGCAGGGTAGGGTGGGCGATTATACCGCTCCACCTAAAATTTGCAGTAAAATTAAATCTGCAGTCCAAGATAGGCGATGATACCGCACCATCTTGGATCGTAGTAAGATTAAATTTGCAGTTCAAGATGGGCGATTGTATCGCACCATCTTGGATTGCAGTAAAATTAACAAAAATAAATACTGGGTTAGTAATCAATATCTAAACCAAACAAGAAATCAAAGATGTATGTAACCGTCAGGTTGAGAACTAGGAGCAGGCATGGAGCAAATAGTTCGTCGCGAGGGTATATCGCGCAGTTGAGGCAGAGGAAGAAGATGAACAGTAAAAACCTTAACGGAAACATTTTTTTTTCTTTCCTTTCTTTCGTTCGGCGAAGAGGAATGAGAAATAGTTATATTTAGAGACTCGTGCTGATAACGTGTTATAAATATGTAAAAGTTAGGGAGATAACCTTTACTAGTGATGGGAGCGAAGCATGTGTAAAATATTACACTGAAACTAGAGCACAAGGGAATGACAATTTAAGAGAGAGGAATAGATACGAATGTATTGCTTTTTCTATCTGTTTCTCCTTGTATTCTTTCTGTCATTTGATAACAATCGAATTGCTATATTTATAGAGCAATCCCACACTAACAGATTTCTTACACTTTGACATTTACATTGCCTGACTTTGAAAATGTGTTTCTTTTGTTTCCAAAGTCCGTATCACATTTGTGTGGGCATTGACAATTCTATGTGAAGGTTGAAAATCCATTTGGGCATTCATTTATCAGCCAAAGTTTTCAAACAATGCTGATGTTTTCAACACCACAAACATTTTTTTTTATGGGTAAGCAAGCTTTTTGTACAACCATAAAAACAAACATACAAACCAAAGGCCATGTATACAATGGCTGGCAAGCAGTTTTTTGTTCAAGTGGTGAATTCAGCGATCGACAACTTGGCTCCTCATGACTCTGTGACGACGACTCGACAGTGAGAATTAATGTACGTGATCAGTGATCTAGTATACATTAATACATAAGTGATCTATTATACAAATTTATATCCCAGATGCGCGCAATTATTTGTAAAAGTCAAGAGAGCAGATCCATGGATCCATTGGATTGCGCAATTTGGGTTCCCCAGCTGTGATGAATTATTTAGCTCGCTTATTGTTATTTTATACCACTAGTTTTAGTTGGAGACAAAAATTTCAGTCTCTTCTAGAACACTGACGACATTCATCATCTATTTAACCGTGGGCATGCATGCATGCATGCATGGATATCTCTATATGTTGGTTCAAGGATCGATATATATGGATTATAGACCTTAGTTAATTGACTACATTCCAATTATATAGTCACGTCTGGATATACAGTTAAGGCCTTTTACAATAATTTTAGTGAATTTGATTCCTATCAAGCCGTAATTGCCTTTGTAACGGTAGCACATGTGATCCTGCATATATATAGTTACCCAGCTGGTGTAAATCAACCTACAATTACAATTAGAGTTTAAACAAACTCAGCAGCATAAAGATTAAAGACAACACTGAGAGGCAGGGCCGGCCCAGGCCCAGTGTGGGCAGGGCGACCGTCCAGGGCCCCAAATAATTGGGGGCACCAAAATTATTAGGGTGGTATATTTATATATGTTTTCATAAGAGTATAAATTTATAAAATTTGGTTCAATGACAAAGACATTTAACTAGAACTGGTGGTTATGTTGTTTAAAATTAATGAGGAGGTCTTGGGTTCAAAACACCATGTGTGCTTATTTACTTTTAATCTTTTCAAATTTTTGCTTGGTTGTTAATTTATTTTTAATTAGTATCTAGTAGCTATGCGAGTTGTTATTTTTAAAACATTTGTTCCAATTCAAGTCTAATCTTCAACAAAGAGTAATGTGTTGACCAAATTTTTAAACCAAATATACAAATCATATGACGTGTCATAAAAAAGTTTAATTTAGTACCCATTTATTACTTATACATATCAACTAAAGACTCAAAAACATAATTATTTTTTTAGTCCCATATTGACAAGTTAGTAAATAAAAAAAAAAACACATCACGATTCATACAAAAACACTTTAAAAGTTCAGATGGAAAACAAAACTCATATCTATCTACTTGTAAACCCGAAGTTTTTTTTGTTTCCTTCTCACGATACAAAATAAATTAGCTTTTCCGTGTTTCTAAATTATTAAGTTTGAAGTGTTTTTCTAAGTATAATTTTATCGATGTCTTACGTGTGAAAACAAATATTTTTCTTATATAAAATGAGGGCACATTTTGTGGCATTGCCCCGGGCTTCAAAAAAACTCTAGACCGGCCCTGCTGAGAGGTACTGGGACTTGATGATACATATGGAAATTACGGAAGGGAAGCACAACTTTTCTTATGCCCAGTTTAGTATTTTTTTTTTTTCACCAAAAGTTGTTTCACTTTAAAGTAAACAGCAAAAAATTGTTTCGTAAAAATAAAATATATTGCTTCACTTTGAATGAATATTTTTAATTCCAATAATACGCTTATTAATTTCAAAAAAAATGACATTATTTATGTTTCTAGACATATTTTTTTAGAACAAAATGACCATCACCACCTACCACTACAAAGCTTAACCTCTTACAACATCATTGCCATTACCACCACCATTGTTGCCACCACCACCACTACAACTACACCACAACCATACCTGCCACCACTACCACCACAAAACACAACCACCACCACTACCATCACAACCATAATTGTCACCATTGCCGACGTTGTCGGCAACCTTACAACCATTGTTACCTCTACAGCCCAACCACCACACCCCGTTATTGGCACCACCACCATCACAATCATTGTCGTCACTACATTGTCATCGTCATCATCCACACTATCATGTCCATTTTTGCAATTATAAACAATTATATCATTTTTATACTAAAATTTTATCATAACGTTTTTACATTGATTTTCATACACACAACACTTTTAAAAACACAGTTTATCACATGCTCAACTATTTTACTTTGCAGTTGATTATTCTTAAAGCAGAATAGAAACAGTTTTAGAAAAAAAGTACAACAATCCCAAATTGGTCACTAGTCTTATAACTAAGATTCTTTATGTATGAAGCTAGATTCACGTTACAATTAATTAAAATCTACAATATAATTAATCTGAAATGAAATTTATGTATATATACATATGTTAGAACCTAGAACACGGTTTGGGAGAATATAAGCGATATGGCTTATGGGCAACCACAGATGACAGAGTCAGCTTCATTGTGAGGCCACTGGGTTCTCTTGGTTGATTCCTGTAGGAATGACATATTAAATGCGGTGCATTTGCATGGAAGGAAGGAAACAAACAAGGAAACGGTGGTCATGTCGGAACGGATCTCCTCTTAAGCATGGAGATTGGAGCCTGCTGAGCAGCTCATCTAGGTCTTTAAAATTTGATCCAATGATTAGAATTATTATAATTTTTAGAAATACCTTCTATTTGTAACTGTTGAATCAAATTTCAAAAGTTCAGATGAACTGCTCAGCAGACTCCAGTCCGCATGCTCATACGGTTCCGGTCATGTCAGGAAAGATCCAGCAAAATCCAACTAATCAAAAGCTGCGTTGATTGTGAAAGTTTATAACTTTATGTATTTGTTGCTCAAATAATTGACATTGACCTATTCAAAATTCAAATGGCTGCCCCGCGAGTAGCTTAATATCACCAATTACATATATATTTCGTCGAAAACCATCATTTAAATATGAGTTATATATAGCAACAGCTAGAAAAAGAAAAAAAAATAAAAAATATATATATATATACAGCCCAGATCTAAATAGTTTTGTTGAAAAGTAGAAGTTTCTTGCCTATCATAAGCATTAGTTAATAATATAGTTGACTTGCATGTTATAACGCATTAAGGGTCAAACCGGGTGCATAATTTCTTACAAAGTTTATGTGCATAGTGTAGATATTAATTTCCCGTAGTTGGTGGCGTACGGGATTAACAATAACAAATAGTAGTATAGTAAGAAACAAAACAAAAAAAGTACTATAGGGAAAGGAATGACAGATTATATAAATATTTAGACACAATTTGACTTCTTACATATCAGAAGTTAATCTTTCTTACTTTCACTATACATGACGGACGAGGTTGTATCATTTCACTTTACGAGATATCATAATCTAAATCATTTATTTTCTCTTTATCGTCATTTAAACATTATTTCAAAAAAAAAATGGACAACTCAAGTTATAACGTTTATAATATAACGTGATCATGTAAGAGAGCTAAAGTAATATTGTATTTGAAAATTGGGAACCGATGAATGAAGCGGAAGGGGAGGTTCGAGCTTGCTTCCTCCCGCGTATTACAACCGTGTCCCCAACAACAACCGAGTTCCCACCTTCCACACTAATCTCCTCTAAGCAAATCACACATCATTAGCAACCACCGCGTAAAATACAAAGATTCCCTTAATATATCTATTTATTTTTATAATATATATTACTAATCATGTATTGTATAAATGGCTACCTCCTTCTGTGAGTTCCCATATATATACGAGCCTTCCAACACAACACCACTCACCACTCACCGCATCATAGAAAAATTTCAGCTCGCTCTCATCAAACTGTAATTTATTAGCCAATTTTTTGTGATCAATTTGTCACTTTCTCTCTTTCTGGTCTACCACTACCACTACCAGGCCACATTTTGAATCTACCTACGTTAGTAGCACCTATACTCTGCTTCCACCAGCCAATCAATTGCTCAAGAGTGAGCTGAAGACGACGATGACATTGATGAAGATGTCGAAGAAGAAATCATCAAATGGTAGTGATGATTACGTCGGTCGACCAAGACCAACACATAGAGTGTGGAAGCTGCTGCGTCTGGCATTACTTCGAGCGGCAGCTGTCGTTCGGCAGCATGTCGTTCGACATGCTGCGTCTGGCATTAGCTTCGTCCACATGCTTATGCACATGCAGCAGCAGAAGCAGCAGCAGTATTACTTCGAGCGGCAGCTCTCGTTCGACAAGACCCCAATTTTCCCCACCCTCAAAACCAAAACCAGCTGCTCCCGCTCCTCCTCCATGTGCTTCATCAACAACATCCCTTGCCTAAACGCACCATTAGTACTTGATTATTTTGATGATGATCAAGTCGACATGATCATCAATAACCACGAATATCAATCAAACGATTGCCGCTACTGCTACTATGACGATGATGATGAAGACGATGCTAGTACTGCAAGGCAGAGCTTTCTTATCAAATGTGATGAGAAGGATGATGGCCGTGATATTATTCAGGATGATGAGGAAGAAAGGGTTACTCTTTCTCCTGCTACAGCTTATAAAAACAATATTTACGAGGAGTTAGAGGAATCGGTTGACATGAAGGCAGATGAGTTCATAGCTAAGTTCTACCAGCAAATGAAGCTCCAAAGACAGATTTCATACCGACACCACACTCAGAACCTCACATGTTAAATTAATCACATATATCATTCACATTGTCCATCCACATTCCACAATTCCTCCAGAATTCAGCAATTCCAGATGCAGGGACAAGACAGACGGACAGCCAAAACAGTAACACGCAGGACAGCCATCGCGTTGCGGCATTCTTTTGATTTTGGTTTTGTTTTTGGGTTCAATTCTGCTCCTCTAGTCTACTTTACTGTACTGAACTACATTGTATTTATTTTGTAAAAGAAGAGGCATAGCATTGCGGCATATTTTGTAGGTACTGATACTGTAGGCTTAGGCTTCCTATTACATTATATGCAACAACAATCATCTCACACATACAAGCAGCAGCTTACAACTGAATTTAAAAAATGTCTACATTTTTTAGTGCTAATAAATGATGAGGACAACATTCGAAAAGTTTCATAAGTATTCATTCCGAATATGGTAACTCTTGAATGCCAACAAGTAATTAATATCGCCAAACAACAAAATCATTCAAATTCCCCTAAATGTTTGAACAATCTAATAAATGAATCCTTCTAATGACCTAGAATTTGTATCTGCTTTCAACTGATCGATCAGCAACCTGATAAATTGTCCAACTGCATCAACATACTTGTTCCACAATCAGGATCTACTTTCATAAACTTCCATAAGTTTATCTGCCATTGGAACAAAAAATGGACAATGCATTAGTTTTTTACTACACTAGGAACCATCAATACGCATCCATGCCCATTCTCATAACGATCAAGGGAATACTGTCTACCATTTTGTATGGATGAACCAATGTTTTAAAAAACTCGCCTCGAGGCTCGCCTAGGCACCCTTGGAGGCGGGGTTCAACATTTTCGCCTCTGTTTTGTGGGAGTGGGCGAAATACTCGCCTAGGCTCGTCGGGGCGCGCCTAGGCACCTGAGGCGTCAACTGGGCGTCCATTTTTCCTTTTTAGTTGCAGAAATCTGGATTTCTTTTAGTTGCAGGGCTGTTTTTGAGTTGCAGACCAAGTAACTAGCGAAGGAGATGGAGATGGAGATGAAGACAGCGGCTAGGGTTTTTTAGGCTGAGTTGGTTTTTTATTTTTTGTCTTTAAATACCCTATAAATACTCTACTCAACTCTTTATTTTCGCCATTTATTTCATCTTAAATACCCTATAAATACTCCACCCCATTTATTTCATTTTAAATACCCTATAAATACTCCACTCAACCCTTTATTTTCCTTAAATTCCCATAATTATTGCTTTATATCATTTTAAATACCCTATAACTACTTCACTCAGCCTTTATTTCCTTTTAAATTACTTATAATTGCAACATTAAGTCTTTATTTTGCTTGAAATTTTCCTATAATTGTGGCCATTCATCCTTATTTTCCTTGAAGTTCTCTATAATTGCTTACAATAAAATAAATAATTATAACATTTTGAGGCTATATGACATAGTTTCCAAGTTAATCTTTGTTTACTACCCTCATGTTTCGTGGTTTTCAACATTTAGTACATCAAGTTTTTTTCATCCCGGATTCATACCTAAAGTGTTAATTTTGGGACAGTCTCATACATCCGTTAGTCAAACTGTTAATTCTCCCGTTAAGTGATGATGTGGCGCCCATGTGGACAATGACTGGTCACCACGTGTCATTAAAAATATTAAAATAATTAATAATTTTTTTTTTTTTTTTTAAATCCCTTCTCCTCCCCCCTTCCCAACCCAGAAGAAGAGGAAAAAGAGGAGGGAGGAGGAAGGAGGAAGAAAAAAGAAAGAAAGTGATAGGATCAGACATGATAAAAAGGGGAAAATGCAAGAAAGTAAATGCAGAGAAATGGAAAGGAAATCAAAGGAAATTCATATCTTCATTCATGCCCAATTTAGAAGAACATAGTAGTTTAAATACACAAAAGGATAGCTAGGGTTCAGTATTCTTAGTGGGCTTAACATTAGCAATGGGCCTAGTAAGTACTAGTAACCTATGGTGGCCCAAAGGGACCTAACAATCCCGCCCCCTTAAAATAAGGCTTGTCCTCAAGCCTCTCAAACTGGGAAAGACGAATTCAGCAGTTGGGAAAGAGGCCAGCCATTTTGTCCAATGGAGTACCATACTCATATGTAGTATTAGCGTTTGTATGGTCTTTAAATCACGAACCATGTCCTTCCAAAACTTCTTCAGTGTGTTCACCCAAAAAAAACAAAGATCAGTAACTGATATCCTGCCAAAATGAAATCATGCAGATTTGCCAAATACGTTGAGATGGAAGAAAAGATTTGGAGCACACTAATCTTGACAGCATTGAACAAGATAACAATCGGCGTTGGTGCATCACCGACCACCAACTCCCCAAAAGAATGACAATTGATGTCCAAATAGTTTTCTGCATTTGGAGCAGCTGGTACCCAAGTCTCAGTACTTGTGGTCAAGAGTGACCAACTTCGAATATTGGTATTCAGACATTTAGGCTTAGTAACTCCCATTGGGTGGTTAATCCAACTTGTAGGGCTACGGATAATGAGAACACTGTTGGTGCTCATAAACAAATGCTCCCGTAATTTGCAGTCCCCAAGCTTAGTGAATAAGAATACCCCAAGCTTAGTGAGTGAAGGCCAATTGTTGTTCCGTAATACACCAGAAAATGTCGAAGAGATGTCCCACCAGTTGAGAGAGTCCATGGATGATTGAATGCCTTGATAGTTCGTGAAGTAGAGCAGCGAATCGGCGCCGAGCATCTCATAAGTTGCCATCGGACGGTGCAAAAAGAATGCGAAATCAGCAAGACCCTTCCAATACTCGAAACATTTTGGTACACCATCAAAGGGGTTTGTCATCTGGTCTACTACAGAGCAAACATGTCTGATCCAAGCTGTCAATGAACTATCACTCGTGAGGAACCATATTACAGCAGCTTCATTACTCTGGACTGCGAAGGTGAAGAAGTGAATTAAATAAGCGTTTAGCTTCCCCTCTGTCTTGTTTGACCCATGTCCACCTCGTGAAAGTAATGTTTGTATTCCTTCGCCATAAAGAAAATGGAACATGTGCGCCGGAACTAGAGCTGTCAAAAGATTCCAACTGATAATAGTAAATCCCTTGTACACTAGAGAAAACCAAATTGCAGAATCTAGTGTTGCTCTCCTATTTGCCCAGGTAACTCTCACTTTGTCATGATGAAGAAAGAGATCAGTTGGAACAAAATTTCTGCTTAACACTTCACTCCATGTGAACAATGATATGAAAACTATAGGTGTAGAAGCATGCCCACGAATTTGTAATGCCCAATCATGAAGAGTGTTATGCACTGCACGCTGAACATCCACACTAGCCATTGAAGGAATGAGATCAGAGAAATACCTTGAAGAAAAATCCAGATTGAGTTTGAGAAAAGCAAAAAATCTCACAACATAAGAAAATCCTTGCTGAAAAATGGCTCCACATGCATAGATACAAATAGCAAAAACTTCCATTGGTGTACCATAATCAACTTTGTCCAGGAAAGTAGTATCTAGCTGGTCAAAAACGATTAACGAAAAAGTGTGAACAACTTTTGACATTTTCTGTAATGGCGAGTGTAGTTCTCTGCCAACAATCTTGAGAGTTATGCACAGGCAGTCATATATCATAATTTCCCTTTTTTCCTTAAAAAATTCAGCAGTAAGCCATTTGCAATATGGACTTATTGAAATGGGTATCTCACTCTCCATTAAACAAATATGAGTTATATGAGACACGAACAAGGCTGCCACAAGCTTGATCTTACATATAGCATTGAAATGGCCCCATGTTACAGACTCCTTAATATCACAATGCTTGTCAAAAGCAGTTATCGGAACAATGGAATCAATGTGAAAGATATGACAAATGTATCTTTGATTTTCAGAAATAATATAGGTAGCTGCCAATGGATTCATGTACTGAAACATAACTCTTGTGAGTGGTAAAAACCTCTGCAACTCAAAAAGATATTCCATCTTCAGCGCACCATTATGATGCAAGCCACTAAGTTGTGCTATCCAACTTATCCACATGTTATCAAATATTTCCATGAATTTCTCAACCGGCTTAAGGTGCAGGTGCAAGGCAATCAATGCAAAATCATTATTTAGTAACCCACTCTTACGAAAAGAGGTAGCAATGAACTTACATAAGTGCATAGCTTCTGAACTCCAATATGCAGATGTCAAGGCAAGAATACTATCCTCATATGGAAGGAAATGAGTGTGAGTCAAAAGAGGCATCAACCTTACATCGACAGTATAACTAACCTTGAAGTAGTACACCATATTTTCCTTGCTCGAGACTGTTTGGAAATGTCTACAAATAATAGGAAAATCTTCAAAGGGCAGAAACACTGCTGTAAGAATCAAGATTGGTTGTCCTGTAACATGTAAATTGCTCCATTCTAAAGCCAAGAGAGTGAGCTCTAGACTTACAGGAGACAAAAATGTAATGTCCACAATGCTGAATTGATCCGAAACAATTTTAATACTTGTTTCTGTCAATTGACACAGTTGCCTAAACACAGCCTCAACTATCTGTAGTTCTAGTAGAACCCCTCCCTCATCAAATGGAAACCTCAACATTCGTATTGCCCTTAAAGCTCGCAAAGCATAGCTTATATACTCATTAATAGCCAAACCAAACTTAAACAGTTCCATAAGGTCCAAGGTGAGAAAATGAGGCATTTTGTCCTTAATTTTTCTTTTTGGCATTCCATCAAACACCTTCACTGCATTCCTTTGTGACTTGCAAAAAAACACCCAAGGTTGATCTCCAACATGAGTAAGAACATCAATTTCAAACTGATGATACCCTTGCTCTGATGTAACATCAGAATTGCGAATATCCTTTGTGCTTGGTCCGAATGAGTGACCATTGTCGAAGAGTTTCCACTTTGCACCACGTTGTCGGACCCAGAAGATTGGCTTAGGACCGTGAACTCGTCGGGCCCACTTGTGACCTGACTCCGTCATCGTCTTCCTCTTGTGCAATAACACCTGACCTGGTGGTGCAGGACCTCCCATGGTTAATGTTTCAGCGTCCAGTCGTTGTCGAAGTGCAATAAGCATGTGTTTGCCTGTTCCCTTTTGGATTGCGATGGATGTGCGTGTGCTCCTATTCGTTGGAGAAGTTTGTTCATGTACCTGTGGTAAAGGTACCAACGGCAATGATGGAGTAGCAGAGAACGACGGAAGCACGGGATTCCGTTGTCGTCTTTGGCGAAAACTCATAGACGGAGCCTTTCTTTTCATCCGCACATGAAAAACCATGGCAAGTTTATGCTTTGCTCGAACTGATTTTAGCGACATTTTTGGAGATGTATGGCGAATTTCTCTGACCATGCTGAAGACATTTCCTGCTGTAGGAGCGGTACGCACGTTCGAATCGGGACCCAAGTCAATTTCGTAAGGAGATACCTGATGGGGGTCATTAAATCGTAGACGGTTCTCGGAATCGAAAATCCACGAATTTTGTTCGTATGACGATGGAGAGTAAATTTGGGGGTCGTGAAAATTAGGGTTTGTGGCATAGGAATAAGGGATTTGAGGGACGTCTATGGGGTCCGAATATATAACGGGAGGTGGTGCGGGGTGTGGAAGGAAAATGGGACAGGTATATGAAGGAGCTACGGGAAGCTCAGGCATATACGAAGCGGGATAATCTGGCGGTCGATAGTTACAACTGGAGTAGGGAAATGTGGGCTTATACTCGTATGGAATCTGGTAGTGATCGGGAGGAGGATGAGGTGGTGGAGGCGGAGCCTGATTTGGATGTTCATACTGAGAAACATTGGTTTCTGGATTCCAATAGAACACCAGACCACAGGACTCATCCATCACACTTCTCCACGGTGCTGGAAGTGTGGGATCCGCGGAGGCAAACCACAGATCCACGGTGGATCTCTGGCTTTGATACCAATTGATAGGATCAGACATGATAAAAAGGGGAAAATGCAAGAAAGTAAATGCAGAGAAATGGAAAGGAAATCAAAGGAAATTCATATCTTCATTCATGCCCAATTTAGAAGAACATAGTAGTTTAAATACACAAAAGGATAGCTAGGGTTCAGTATTCTTAGTGGGCTTAACATTAGCAATGGGCCTAGTAAGTACTAGTAACCTGTGGTGGCCCAAAGGGTCCTAACAAAAAGAAAAAATGAAAAGAACGAATCTGCAAGAAGGAGATGGTGGGTCGAGCGGGGGAGGGGGGGAACGGACGGGAAATGGGTCGCCAGGAGGGGGGGGACGGGGTTGTATACCCACTAATTCTCTCTTCTTTACCCTCTCTCTCTCTGCCCCTCATTTACTCTCTCTCTTTCACCATTTCACGCTGCAACAACGGCGTCGTTGGCTCCATCATCGTCCGCAAGCTCCAAGCCCTAGATTTCACCAACCTCGTCCTCTGCACCAGCTTCGAACTTGACCTCACCCTCCAAGCCAACGTTCAGTTCTTCTTCACCGTCAAAAAACGCTAATTCGTAATCCTACTAGCTGATTTCATAGCCGTCAATTGCAGTGTATGTGGGTTTTGCCCTTGCTTGCATCATGGCTTCGAAGTTAGCCAAATCCACCATTTGAATGTGTAATTCCAGAGGCACCGGGCACACTAGGAGGAAAATTGAAAAGGCCATGAAAGCTAGCCATATCCATTCTCCAAGATCCTTTGTATTTGCCTCCAAGATGGAACAACCCTGACTGCCAATCAAGTGGAGTTCATCTATAATAAAAGACTAACCTTTTGAATCAATTTCCATTTTTTTAATCAATTTCCAATTTTGTTGAATTGAGTTGTGATAAATTCAGAATTGAGCAATGGGTTGGGCTCGGAAGTCAAAGAAAGCTGCGAATGGGTGAAGAATATGAGTATTGTTCGTCTGTGATTTCCGACGGGGCAGAGGAACACACGACAAATACCCATTCATGGTCACGAGCACCGCTGATCTAAGCTACGCGTCCTAAGGGTTAACTGAAGTTGAGAGTTCGGTAGGCCGGTTTTGATTGGTGGGATGTTGAAGTTTTTGTTGGAGGGTGGCAAAATTGTTGGATCTTGGTGGTGGAGGTGGTGGTGGTGGCTATTGTGGTGGGCAGCGGCTGTGGGTTTGGGGGAGGACTGGTGAGTGACAGTTTCTGGGAGGTGAGACTTTCTGGGTTGTTGGGATTTGAGTAGCCATCGCCGGGAAGTCTGTGGGATGGGAAGTCTAGCACAGCCCAGAAACTCTTTTTTTTTTTTTGTTCTTCCTCCCTTCCTCCTCTTCTTCCTGCTTCTTCCTCCTCCTCCTTCCTCTTTCTTCTTCTTCTTCTTCTTCTTCTGGGTTGCAGATTTGATATATTTTTGTTCCTCCTCTTCTTCCTCCTCCTTCTCCTTCTCCTTCTTCTTCCTTCCTCTTCTTCTTCTGGGTTGGGAACGGAGGAGAAGAGAGGTTTTTTTTTTTTTTTTTTTTTTTAAATTAATTAATTATTTTAATATCTTTAATGACACGTGACGCCTAGTTATTGTCCACATAGGCATCACGTCATCACTTAACGGGAGAATTAACAGTTTGACTAACGGATGTATTTTACACTCCCAAAATTAACACTTTAGGTATGACTCTGGAATGAAAAAAACTTGATGTACTAAATGTTGAAAACCACGAAACATGAGAGTAGTAAACAAAGATTAACCCTAGTAATAAAGAAGATGATATTATCTTTGATTTAGTTGTAGTTATATTTGTTTTTACAAAGTATTATATTGTTATAAATATACTTGCATATAATATATATTTAAATTTTAGATTCCATGAGGCTTTGCCTCACGCCTAGGCCGGGCTTCCCCTCGGACGCCTCGCCCACGCCTCACGCTTTTAATACATTGGGATGAACAGAAACATATCTGTCGCTTACCAGATGAAATAGAAACCCCTTCCCTCCTTGGTCATACTGTAACCAACTCTATCCCAAACCGGACAGACACTGTTCAACATAATCACTTAGCTGACCCCTAAGATGCACCTATTTATGCATACAGAGCACAGAATGTCGTGAGTCTTGAGATGATCCAACCCATTCCCATCCCCCTTTCTCACCCACATTCAGAAGAGCCAGGGGGAACAATGCACAAACAACTACAACGCAAGCCCAATTCTTCTTCTATGGGACCTCTCACATTCAAATTACAAACCTACCTTGAACTAATGATCTGGAACTATTGAGAGAGATCCAATGCTGTCAACTAGAATTTTGATTCTGGTCAAGATATGTTTCCAACTGTTCTGTTGCTGCCAAGATAAGACCTACAGTTGCAATGTCACATGTGTCAACTCAAGTACAGAGATCCAAGGACTGGGTAGAAATCGACCAAATAAAAATGAGAATTGTAATAGACAAGTCTATTCCGACACAAACATGTCCAATAATCTCTCCACTTTGATTAAGATAGATCTGCGCTACATGGTAATTCCATGATGGATGTCATAGTGTACACATGTTTCCAAGTAAGAACAGTAAATGTGAGTCTATGACATCTATGGTTCACTTGTGTGTCAAAGTACCTAAAAATAGAGGAGAGGGCCTCCCAGGCCGTGATTTAAATTCTGGATGAAATTGCACTCCTACATAGAATGGATGACTTGGAAGCTCTAAAATCTGCACAAGAGAAAAATACCAGAACAAACACAAATCATGGAAAAAATAAATCTTCAAAGTGAAATACTATTCAGTAAATGATAAGAAAGGAATTTTTGCAATAATAACCAAGTAAATTCTGACAATGCTCAAGTTCAACAAAGCATCAAACTCAACAGAAAACCCACCTCCATTCGTCTCCCACTGTCATCCTTCCCCACAAATTTCAGGCCAGCTTCTTCAAGAACTCCAATAACATCTGGGTTCACCTGCATCATGATGAAATAAGACCATGTACACTACGTAAAACATGCTTCTGAAACATCATGTTTTTCACCTAAATAAATTTACAACAAACCTCATATCTGTGCCTGTGGCGTTCATCCACATAATCTGAGTTATGGTACCTAGCAATTGATAGCAATAACACATCAGGCATGTACCCTATACTCTTACACATGGAGAACTTTAAAGTGGTCTTGTAGGATTAGTTTTGACAAAAGCAACTGCAGACACAACACATAGCGGAGAGGTCATCAAAGGCCGCATGCAAAATAGTGCGTTGACCAAGAAAGTTCAAAATTTTACAGTATAAATGCAATAAAGTTCTATAGCTTGTGCCATGTGTCCTTTTCAGACCGACAGACTTGGAAGTTGGAACACATGGCACATGCATTGATTTTACTGTATAAATGCAGCAGAGGTACCTGAAGTTATAATTTCATTTTGCAGTAACCGGCCGGCTATTCTATGATTTCTAAATTGAACACAGTTATAGATATTCCACATACAGCTTTGAAGTAGTGCAATCAGGAGCTTGGAAAAGTGTTCTTCTGGATCCCAGTCTCATTGTGCTTCCCATGTGTGTTCTTGATCCCTTCACACATATAAAAAAATTTACCGTCATGGGGCGAAGGTTGAAGCCATACTTATTTTAAAATTAAAGAGGTAAACATCACCATAACTTTGTACCTCAGGCATAAAAATTACAACAGGATTTGGTGTCTGTGCATCAAACTCTGTGCTGTCTGCCCTTTCTAAACCCAAAACCTAAAACAAGTAATTAAAGTAGGGATGATATATGATCTTAAATAAAGAATAAAACCTGTTAGTTAAGCAAACGTTGCTTACAGATCTCGCAAATTCAATCACTGAAATCTGCATGCCCAAACAAATCCCGAGATAAGGAACATTGTTCTCTCTGGCATACTTTGCAGCTAATATCATACCTCTCACACCACGATCTCCAAATCCACCAGGAACCAAGACACATGCTGCATTCTGCAAATATAGAATAGATCAAAACATAAACTGTACAACAGGCTAGGGGGCAATAATTTAGCTCAAAGAATACCTTTAGGGTCCCCCATGCAGCAGCATGTGCTTCTGGTATCTGTATGAAAAACAAATCTTAAGAAAAGACAAAATAATAGACTTAAAACCAAATTCTGCAAAAAGAGGAGTGTAATGGTTCAATACCAGTTTGGCACTATCATCTTCAAGGTCAGAAGCAGCAATCCAGTCAATTGATGCCTTTAAAGAACAAGCAACACAAGCATGCAGAAGGGCCTGCGAGACAAATTTAGCAAAATATTATATTTTGGGGTCCAGATTGCCATATTGTTCAGAATTATATATCAGCAAGCATTTATCGTAAAATACATGTGTAGGCAGTGACTTATTAACATATATAATCTAATAAGCATGCATTGCACAAGGAGCCATACACCCATATTTGCACTACAACATGCAATAACTAAATCTTTTCATGAAAAATTGCTAATGAATTCCAGTCTTAGTAAAGATACACCATCCTATGACCCTTCCTAATAATAGAATAGAAGCTACCACTGCACCTTTACTACAGACAAGTAAGAATCTGCAAGGCCCACATACTTCCCCACCATGGCAATCCTCACCTGCAAATATAAAATTTTCATCTGGTGAATGAAAAAACCAAAAGAGAGAATGCTTGAAAATCGAGCATGGAACTATTATCTAATAATACTAACAGAATTGGTGAGGTTATCATAAGTCTCTGCCATCTTGGTCCAATCTCTTAAATCAGGAGGCCTGGCAATGCTGAAACAGAAAATTAAACACTGGTAACTTAACATAGCCAAACTTCATGCTGTTTGCCTTCTTATATTTAGGCAGCATTCCGAGAGAGCACATATATCAACTAAAAGAATCCAAGTCGGACAGTATTCTATAAAGAGATTGCCTTGGCATCATTACACAAAAAGAATTTAAATAAGCTGATCTGGTCAACAATCGAGCACAAAAGTTGAAGCCTTATATGTGAAGTAATGGTGAGAACATACCTTTGTAGATTTAGTTGTTGAAGAATTGAATGATGAGCGTTTTGATTCTGAACAACAATTTAGAACAATAGTTTAGATAAAATTTTGAAATAAAGTATGAAGCCACCAAGGAGACAGATAATTGTTATTGAAACCCACCCTAAGTAAGAGAGGAACGTGCCAAATGTTTGGTACATCATGGATATTAAGAATATTACCAGCCTGTAAAAAAGCGTAAATGAAATTTAAAATTTGTAATCAGAAAATGAAGTTTGATTAAAGAAATTTAGAAAAAAGGCCACATAGAATAACAACTTACTGTAACATGACAAAATTGTGAAAGTTTCTGCTTAGTATTTTCCAACAAAGGCTGCAATGCACTCACAAAAAAAAAAAAAAAAAAAAAAAAAAAAAAAAAAAGGTATTACATCTGCACAAAAATTAACCTTGGCAAAATAATGGTAGAGTAAAGCACAAGGGGAGTCGGGTGATCTCACTGCACCAATGTAGGTGTCCAAGCAAGTCTTAAATGGAAACTAAAGAAAAGCTTATAAGGTTAATAGATAGGTGAAAAGAGGTACCTCTGCAGAGCGACATGCTAATAGATGAGGAGTCAAACCTAATGCTCTTAGTTCCCGCACACTATGTTGCGTAGGCTTTGTTTTCTGCATGAATTACAAACATGAAAAGAAAGTAAGAAACATACAAAATTAAGCAAATTCTTTGTAAAATATAATCAATTTTGATTCTAAACTTACAAGCTTGTATGAGGAACTAATGAAGAAAGGTAACACTCAGTAATTAAGTAGAGGGATCTTACTTGCTCTCCAACAACACCCAGCACTGGTATCAGGCTCACATGAATAAGACAGAAGTTCTCTTGCCCTGACAAAAGAATTAAGTCAACACCAGCAATGATCATTTAACATCAATGTAATTCAAGATCAAATTGCATATCAACTCCAAAGGGAAATCGTTAGTTACTTTTAAATCTGGATAAGCATTGTTTCATTGCATCTATACCCCGGCCAACAAAAGTACAAAAAAGCAGCACATAAAGTCCCAATAACATTGGAATAAAATTGGATTATATCAATTTTATTATTGCAAAGCTGCTCATAACATATCAGACCATAAATCTAAACAATACCTAAACCGTACGTACCGCGTATTCCTAGAGCAGTCATTGGAAGATATATATTGATCACACAGCATAGAAACATGATAAACAATTGGAAGCCAACATATGGGTGAAGAAATTATCTCATAAGCAGAATAAAAAAATTCCTCAAAAGAACAGAATAAACAACCTTACCAACTGAAAAGGACAAATGGCGCAGAGCCTCAATGAATGGCATTGATTCAATGTCACCTAAGAAAGAAGAATAAATATCTTTGTAAATAAACACAGAGAAAGAATAATGAAGCATGTATTGCATCTATGTATTGACTATTGCTTACCCACAGTCCCTCCCAACTCTATCACGCAAACATCTGCAGGGCCCTCTTTTCCATCCACAGGAATGACTGAAACGGATTCGATCCATGTCTTAATGGCATCAGTTATGTGTGGAACCACCTAAGTCGACTCAAAATCACGAAAGAAAGGCAGTCATCAGCATTCAATGCAAGTGAAGCAAAAAAGAAAAGGTAGGATTTATGAACATTGTGATTTTGTATCATCACCTGAACAGTCTTGCCAAGGTAATCACCCCTCCGCTCCTTCTCAAGAACAGACTACACGGAACGAAACAATAAAAATAAAAAATGTCAAAATAAAAAAAGTGATGAAATGGAAGACAGACAAACACCCCTTGTTATTAGAAGCACCTGATATATCTTGCCAGTGGTGATGTTGTTATCCCTAGTAAGAGTTACATCTAGGAAGCGTTCATAGTTGCCCAGGTCCAAATCAACCTACAATTACGATTAGAGATTAAACAAACTCAGCAGCAAGAAGAATAAAGATTACGCTGATTTGATAATTATTGAAGAAATTAGCAAGGTCAATGATTACCTCTCCGCCGTCGTCAAGAACAAAAACCTCACCGTGCTCAAAGGGAGACATGGTGCCAGCATCTGTGTTCAAGTATGGATCTGCAGCAGCAGAGACGTAGAGTAAATCAAATCAAATCAAATTGAAGAGAAGAGATGATTAAGTAGTAAAAGCAAAAGGAAGGAAGGAATAAAGAGAAGGAACCGATTTTGATGGAGGTGACGCGGAGGCCGCAGGCTTTGAGGACGACGCCGATGCTGCTGGCGGTGACGCCTTTGCCCAGCCCACTGACCACCCCGCCTGTAACCAACACGTACTTCATCAGGAGCACACTCTCCTCCCTTCCCTCCCTCTCACTTGTATTTTGCAGGCCAAATGTTTGTGTCTATGTCTGAGCGCGAAACGCTAAGGAAGAGTGGAGCGGGCTCGGGGCACTGCCAGTGCCTGCCTTTTTATATCATAATCATACCTGATATCATATCATATGATGGAGATGATGGGATGCTCAAAGAAGTTTCTCTTTTATGCGAATATGCAGGATTGGTTCATATTCTTTTGTCTTTCCATCAGTTAAATATATATATATAACAAGGCTGTGATGAAATTGAGGTTCCACCATAAAACCAATTGGCAATATAGGGAGTAGTCCAAGACTATATAAGCACATAGCAAACTTTGTCCCTCACCAATGTGGGACAACTCTCAACACGCCCCCGCACGTGTGGCGGATTTTCAAGCCTACACGTGGACAACAACTGGGTGACGTGGAGCGCGTGTGGCCGTTGGGCTTCACACGTGGACAACCTTGCTCTGATACCATGATGAAATTGAGGTTCCACTATAAAACCAATTGGCAATATGGGGAGTAGTCCAAGATCATATAAGCACATAGCAAACCTTGTCCCTCACCAATGTGGGACAACTCTCAACACGCCCCCGCACGTGTGGCGGATTTTCAAGCCTACACGTGGACAACAACTGGGTGACGTGGAGCGCGTGTGGCTGTTAGGCTTCACACGTGGACAACCTTACTCTGATACCATGATGAAATTGAGGTTCCACCATAAAACCAATTGGCAATATAGGGAGTAGCCCAAGACTATATAAGCACATAGCAAACCTTGTCCCTCACTAATGTGGGACAACTCTCAACAGGCTGTTCATTTTATTCCCTTGGCCTAATTAAGGACCGTCCTCATGTTTGTTGTTGATTTAAAACTAATATTAGTGCTTGCCAGTTGCTGCTGAGTGTGGGAGGAATAATCCCAACTCCTCCGGCATCCATCCCACTTCCATAGTATTTAGCAAGTGCATTTCTTTTTCTTGCTCCGGCATCCATCTCAACATTTTTTATTTCACATTCACTCCGTTGTAACACCATTTAGATTTCCTTCTATTTTGCTCAATCTATAAATATAATTGCAACGGCATTTTGCCACACAATTTCAATACATAGCGTCACATTTCGAATTCAGCTGATGAATCAACTTCTTTACCCATTCATATCTCATTATCTTGTGTGTTAACAAGACAAGGCCTTGAGTTATCCGCTACATGAACTTCATCAATAGTATCTACTTTACACAATTAACTCCCATTCCCATATGAAAGGAATGGAAATGGAAAAGAAAAACACATTCAATCTTGTGATTGTTGGGCTTGGGGGAATGGCCCAGTGGATCCTCAATTGGGTTTTTTCCCTTAAGTTATGTAGCCCAGTAATCGCCCTTCCCTTGGGAAATTGGTGAGACGCGAATGGAGACAATAAATAAATAAAGTAAAAATTCCGTGAAAAGAGATTAGACTGGAGCGAGAGAGAGTAAGCTGTCAAATGCGTCCGGAGTCGAGCTCATCGGGCGGGGGTGGAGGCGGAGGAGCAGGAGGTGGTGGTGGTGGCCCAGAGATAGAATCTTCATCATCTGCAAATGCATATGCATCGGCTGCATCAACTTCATCGTCTTCTTCACCATCTCCATCTGGGAAGCGGAGCAGGGATCCTGAAGATGAGGTTTACCTCGACAATTTCCACTCTCACAAGCGTTATCTCAGCGAGGTTTCCTTTTCTTTTCTTTTTCTTTCAATTTCTTTACTTTATTCAATGGAATCAAACTAAAGAATCTTCCTTTTCCTTTCAAGAATGAAAATTTACTGCCTCTGAATTCTCATTCATTTCCATCAGAATTGAATTCATTCACGAGGCCTTATTTTGTTAGTGTTTCAAGTGAAATCAGTCCTTCATTTCCCTCATAACTCACTTGTTTGTTGTGCACTGCACTAGTGCAGATTATGGCATCTAGTCTGAATGGACTCACTGTTGGAGACCCACTCCCTCTCCCTGACAATCTCATGGAATCTCCAGCAAGGTCTGATACCATGTTTTATCCAAGGTTACTTCTTCTTTCACACTCATATCAAACTTGTCAATCACTTTCCATAACATCGTCATATGCTTTTGGAACATTCTCAAATGAAATACTCCTTCCGCATACGTAACTAACTGCGATTCTTCTCCGTCATTCACTCATTGTTATGATAACCTTGTGCTTCACATTTAGACTTTGTATGTTTTAAGTTGCCTAGTTTCACAGATAGTAGGTGCTATTGCATCTTTCTATATTAGTTCAGCCTCTTTTTTGGGTAAACATACCTTGCATTTATGAGTTATTCCAATCTAATCCAATCCGATAGACCACACGAGGCCTGTAAAACATCTTAGGACTACAGGTTCGTGTTCATGGTTTCTTGGGTAATGGCACTTAACGTTTTGTATTTTCTTTGACTTATTTCCTATTCTGTTCTTATTTTTTTCCCCGAATTTGGTTTGTTGGTGATATCATACAACTCAAACAGAATAGGCCATCTGACGGTATAGACTATAGTTTCGAGTGGATGTGGTCGTGATGCACTCATATAAGCTTTCTTTTGCAAGACTGTAATCGTACTTTTAACCGTCTTACTTTGGGCCTTTTGCTTAAGTGGTAAACCAAAAGGTGAGTTTGGTACTTCATGCGGCTGCTTAAAATTTTCATTTTTGTTTGATCGGGCCTCAGGTGTTCCCCTTCCTAGGGAACCTTCAAGTCATTGTTTTCCACATTACATTAAACAGGAGTTCTCTTAATAATCATGTGCATGCTTTCTCCATCTTGATTCTTCCCGATAAAGAGAAAATTGTGTTTCCTTTATTATGCAGATATGATTTTTCATTATGTTTTCACAACTTTATGCTTCCAGGGATGAGATGTCCTTACAATATTCACCAATGTCAGAGGACTCAGATGACTCTCGATTTTGTGAAAACCCCATAAATACTTGCTCCTCCCAACCTGATAGTGTTCCCTCTAGTCCCATCTCTCCTTATAGGTACCAAAAATTTCCTCCCACCTGTCCGAGCACTTCACATGGCTGCACTGTCACTAATTTCAACTGCTCCCAGCCTCGTCAGCGAGGCTCTGATTCAGAGGGGCGATTCCCGTCATCACCTAGTGATATTTGTCACTCAGCTGACTTGAGGAGGGCTGCACTCTTGCGGTCTGTGCAAATGAGAACACAACCTGCTGGCCCTCCGTCTTATGAGTTGGAGTTTGGTTCAGGGCAAGAGGCTGTATCCAATATTGAAGCTGAAGAGCAGCCATGTTCCTACATGAAGTCTTTAGTTGATGATAGGGATTATCCAATTGCAGGGTGTTCTTCTATGGGTATCACAGAGCCTGATTTTAAACAAGAGAAATCATGCAGGATGTTGGATATGGATGTGAAAGGGATTGATTCTGCAGATTAAGTGGTTGCTTCAGTGATGTAAGATACATGCTTGATTTGCAGAATCTGGAGTGCATGATGAGCACTTAGGCTTGTTTTAAATGAAGAGAGGGGCGTCATGAAATCACATATTTTCTTGCCAACTGTCGGGGGTTCTTTTTTGGGAAAATGGCCATTGTCGAAGAATTTTAAACAGGCGGAGAATCGGTTACCCTGCTGTTATGCGGAAGAAGGTGAATTTTTCCTTTGTGCTAGGGACCGCTTATCTAACGGTCGTGAGATTATTGTAAGTAAATTAATCATTTCCCATGGTTAAGCTGGTCAATTAAGATTACGATTCTCATTTCGCCCCCACTTGTAAGCTAACTAGAGCAATGATTGAATGGCAATGGATGATTAAAGATAATAATATGATAATTGATTTATCAATAACCCTTCTGTCCGTACAAAATATTGCCTCAGTCACAAGAATAATTCGCAGCCTTCTAGTTTTGGGTCAGCAACGTCAAGAACGTGGGGCCGGTCAGCCCTGTTAATCATAAACCAAACAAATTCGGCATCTATTCGTAATTCTGCTAATATGTAATGCATTTACTAAAACTATGTATGGTGGGCGTGGGTGGTGTGAGGATGAGCCTCCCCCTCAAGGTGCAACAAGGCATTATGCAGACATTCCAAGTCTTGTATGCACACCGTCTTCATTGTGACTTCCCTTCTTACGTCCGCCAGTTGACGGCTTATCTCCAATCTCAAATCATGGTTAGCATTGCTTTGCTTGCTCCTCACTTCAGCAGATGAGTCTCTTCCGTGTAAATCAGCTGACCACTTGTGACCGTTCACCATCGTCTCATTCAATCTGACATCCATAGCCACAAAATACCAGAACTAAGCATGGGAAACTATTCATTAAAACAAAAACAATTAATAAGGTAAAAATTCTATCCAGTGGAGCATCTAGACTTCAACAATTACTGTAATGCACTCTTCACTCTTCCATCCGAATACACACAAGCAAAAATATATGATATTATACATAAAAAAAAATCCAAGAGGAAAAGAGTATGACAGGCACTAGTCATACCTGTATGTGTCCGGTAGTTTCCAGATTAAAAATAGAAATGCAATGCTATTGATGAAGGTACAATGCAAACGCAATCAAGATAAGAAATGCAAGTATTTTCTTACTTTTTAATTATGCGTTTTATGCCTGCCTTGCCTTTCACGCTAAACAAGGCATCAACTGCATCTTCTTTTGTCCTCACAAGCCCCGCTAAGCTACCACAAGACGTGCACATTGAGTGTACTGCAGAGTCCGTTGTCTCCGAGTTTATATTGGTAATTCTAATGGTAACCTCCTCTTCCTCCTCAGGTGGATCAATTGAGCGACCGAAACTTTGTACAACCACCTCCCAATCCAAACCTGCTCTTTTGAAGCATGGGCATTATATAATTATCCAGAAACCATGGAAATGGAAAGGGACCATGGGGGTTATTCAACAGTTCAAGGGTAAACGACAACGTATATATATGACATATTCGTAAAAGTGGGCAAGGCCTCTTTTAATAGGGAAGGTTGATTGCAGATATGTTCTCACTACAATAGTAACAGATGGGAAGGTCATATCTTTTCAATATATAAATAAATATTGTTGTTATTGTTGCAGCTGTCAATATAGAATGAAATAGTTGGACAAAGTTACCTAGTTTTGAGGAATTATCTTTCAATTTGATGCGGCTTTCTGAAGGCATTCGAGGTGGTCTTTTCATACGATTAGTTTTCTGCTTGAAATGGAATTTGTAAGAACACATGGCATGTTTCATTTCAGCAATATTCATGAACCGCAAGCAGAGGTAATATCTCACTAGTGCACATGCGTTCTGAGTAACAAAACCAAAGCCAAATGCATACACACGCACACAAGACAGAGTAATGAATGTACCAGGTTGGGGCATTATGAACATACCAAATAAGGCTCAGGCTTCTCCGTCATCAACTTCAACTTCCGAGCATGAGTTGGAGCTTTAGGCACTGGGGAGCCCAATTCGGAAAAGGTGTCATCTTCAGAAGATGAAGAATGAAAAGACCGGGGGAACGTTGTTATGCAAGATAAAGCCCTATTCCTCGCAGATAATGGGTTGATAGAAAAATCTATGGTGGCATGACATCTTCCATCGAAACAATAAGTTAATATATTTCAGAAGCTTCAAACAGAAACTGACAAGCTATGATTCAAGTAGAAAAGGCAGTGGAATTCAAATTCATCGTAGTGGTTGACACTTGACAGAAGTGAAAACGTCAAAAGCGAAAATTTCAATGTATAACAAGTGAGGAATTTTGAAGAAACATACTCCCTTTGAACCTGACAATTCTGAGGAAGTAGAACTACATACATTGCTTAAACAGAAATTAGAAACCTTGTCAACCATACAATCATTAAAGTTTTGCTATCCCCATATTATGTTTATTTACAGATTTGTCATTCAGAAAGTATGCATCAAATAATGCAACGCCACGCCATAAAGATTCATTAAAAATAAATAAATAAGGATTTAAAAAACTAAGGCCAGATTCGGAAGTAATTACCGAAGAAGCTTTGCTGCGAATGAAACGAAGAGCTCTTCACCTGTAAAGAAATGAATGTTTAGAAATCATAATCTATTCTATCGAGTTTTGAAGCAAAAGTAATAGCTAATGGCTGAGTGAGAGAAAGAGAGAGAGAGAGAGAGAGAGAGAGAGAGAGAGAGAGAGAGAGAGAGAGAGAAGCCTTTTACCAGTGGTAGTGAAGGTTCCGATGCGATTTGGCTTCAACCTCAACATTCCCACTCCCTCCGCACTCCGCAGCCAACAGTGGAGTCGTCGACCGCCAGCAGCCGCGCTTAGGGCTAAACGGGTGACCAGTTCCTTAAACTTGGGCTTTCTTATTTGAGACCTAGGTCAGGAGCCCATTCTCAATCTCCGAACGACATTGCCACAGTGAATCTAAGCCCACGATATGTTCTTAGGTTTTGCCCACAGAAAATTAAAATCAAAATTTAGTTACTTTTGTATGTTTGAAAGTGCTTTCAGACTATTAAATACTTTTCATGTCGTTTAAAATAATTAAAAATATTTTTATATCAATAAAAACTCTTATGATAGCAATCGGCAGAAGTTAAAAGCGCACTTCTAAGTGCTTTCTAAAAGTATTTCTTGCATAAGAACTCAAAACACGCTCATAAAATAAACATAAGCATTCCGATTTAGGGAGGACCTCTACTAATGAGGCTCGTTTGGTATGTTGGATTAGATTAGAATAGATAACTCACTTTTGAAAGATTATAAGAGAATTAGACATAAAGAAAACACATCTCTTCTAACACTACCAATTTGAAAATGATTAGAATGAATAAGTTTTATTCATAAGTAATCAATCTCTTATTTTTTCCATAGATAGTCGTCCATTTCAATTCAATCATACATGTCAAACAAGACCAAAAGCATCTCAAATTGACCCGTCAATCAACCTTTAAGAGGTCCGACTATCAACAACAACATTTCCTTGTAGTAGAAGTCCTTCCTCTATAGTTATTTAACATAAAATATTAGGTCTTATAATTTTCAACTAATCATTTCATTTCATTTATCGATCACTCGTCTTTGAATTTGTTATTAAAGGTAGACAAGACTTTATACATTGGAAGACAAATAATATTTTGAACATGGACCATGAGCAAGCACTAAGCGCTAGTTGCGATCTTTTAAAAAGGAAGTGATTTTTGTAATTTCTTAACCTAATTATGTACTCATTTGCTTAATTATGTTTATTAACTCAAGAGTTGGAGAGTAAAAGAAAAAAGAAACGATGATCACACGTTGTAGGACGTGTGGTTATTATTTTCCTACAAAAATCTTTCCTCTTCGATAGATGGAGATGTAGAGTAAAGAAACCGAAGACACCGTCGTTTTTTCTTCTTGGGCCCTCTCCCTTCTTACCAACATGTCAACCTCCTTCAAAAGTGCCCGACACATTTAATTGTAGTACATAAAAAGGAAACGAACTGGCAGTTGTTGTTGGCAGTTGTTGTTGGTATCCTCAGTAGTCACCACTCTTGTCTTGAACACATATGCAGTGAGAATGCAGCACGCATGCAGGCGCATCTGGTCGATGTTGCCTTGCCTGTTTCTTCTAAATTACGTTGGCGGTTCACTCTTCAAATATATGTTAATCCACGATTTTGTTTTCATAAAATTGCTATCAATTAGAATGCGAACATTCAACTTGATCAAAATAATTTGACAATATGTAGAGCAACACAAGATTTTCATCATTCAATCATATGCAATAATACTCGTCTCAACATCTTGTAGATTTATTATTTTCCATGTAAATTATTCTTGTCAAGTATTGTCCCCATAGTTGCCTCTTTTGACATACATTTGTGGTTCATCTTTTGACCAAAAAATTTGTAGTTCACCGGAATTTCAGAAAGAATAAAAGAATTAATATCCACAGTACATTATATACATGTATACATATGTGTGTGTGTGTGTGTTTTCATATATTTCCTAAGACAACTTGCTAGCTACCTCGATCGTAAACTAATAAATGATTGATCAGTAGCTCATAGTTTTATCAATCCAATAATATTTAGGTAGGGTGAGTAAGTTTGGTTCTCAATTATTGTAACTTAAACGACATCTCCTTTTGGTTACAACTCATAAATATATCTCGACCAAACTTCCTATCTTGAATTAATGGATTGCTTTAAATTACTCAGTCTTGCTTAATTATGATTTACTCGTTCAAAGAAGATTGATAAAGAAAGCAATTAAGTACAAGAAGTAGAAATTAATTAAGATATATAGGATGATAACTTTTTACCAATGAGTGAGAAAGAAACACATATAAAAGATTTACCATCGCCGACCTTAGTTTCTTACTTTGGTTTTGTTGTTTGTTTACCTGGCGCAAGACTATGCGGATCATTTCGTGATATATTTCACAACAAAGTTTCCTTGCTAAAAAGCTTCATCTTTGCAAGTTCATTAGAAAGTAATACAAGATTTTGTACACTTGTGAGCATTATAATTGGATCTACTAATGTAGTTGAAATTTTGTATTGTCTTTTTATTATACTTGTAATCGTGAAATTATATCCTTGTCTCATCTTATTGGGATCTTTCTCATTCAAACCAAAAGAAAAGGTCCAATAAAACCAAAGGAGCAACAACAATAAAACCAAAGGAGCAACAAAGTGACAAAAGGCTGCTAGGGTACGACAAATTGAATTGAATATTCAAGATAGAAGCCAAGCCACCATGGCATCAGCGTGATCATCATCACCAGCAGCAGTAGCGGATTCTTCTTCCCGCAACCAAGACAGCACGTTTTGTCTGTCATGGCCATCCCATAAGTAGTCATGCTCAGTCCCAGCTTGGATAAGTACACTCTCCCAATCCCATAATATATGATCGTGATTTCCGAATCCACCAGCAGTATGACCATCCTCCATATCACAATTACTAGCATTTGTCAGTGACATCGAAGAGCCGCATGAATGCAAGTCCCCCGTGACAACTTGTCCGTTTGAGTTTGACATCGACAACGAGCTCAAATTACCACCGCAGCTTCTGCTCTCTTGCTCCTGATCGTGATGATCATCACTGGCTGCCGTAGTAGTAGTCGTCATCGTTGTCGTCATAACTTTATTTGGACACATGACTAATTGGTCACATGACGATGGTAATTCTGTGTCCTGATGATGATCACTTATAACCGCGTCCGTAAAATGATCAGCATCTTGATGAATGTTTATTTCACTTGCACTTAAAGCCAAAACACCATGTGGATCCAGTATCTCGTCCTCATTAATATCGTCCATCAAGTAGTCAGTAAACCCCAACAACCCTCCATCAATGCCGACAGATTCATTCATATCACCATCGTCGTGTACAAGTGGATGTGGTCCTAAAATTAGTTTTCCGCCATCAGTTTGTTTCTGATGATCAATGACCGTTGCCAGCATTGATATTCCTTCACCTCCAGTTTCCTGCTGCTGGTCCGGGGCCTCAATTTGTAGCACGTAATTGTCCTGCATGGTGTCCACGGTTTTATTATTATTTTCAGTAGGCAAGGCAGTTGCCTCGTGGACATTATTTAAACGATCATCATCAGCAGCAGCAGAAACATTAACGTCTTTGTGGTGGCTCTGGCTCAGCCGGGCCTCGAGGCCATTGGGCTTGGTGGTCAAGTAGGTTTTGTTCTTCTTCATGGCCCGGCGACTGGTTCTGCCACCTCTTCTTTTGGGAGGGGGAGGGCCTAGTTCCATAGCTGCCGAAACTTCATGACCAGCTGGTAGGGAACTGGTGCTGATTTCAGTAGTAATGGCGGTTGTGGTGGTGTGCCTCCTGAAGGTGTCAATTTTCCTGCTCAAGTGAGAATTCCAGTAGTTCTTTATTTCATTATCGGTTCTTCCTGGTAATTGACTCGCTATCAAAGACCACCTGCATATACATTCATAATCATATTAATCATTAATTAACCAGCAATGATAAATCAAATTTTCATTTGTATTGCATGCTTAGAAAGAAAAGAGAAGAGCATAATATACTATATACTATATAAGGGGTGTGTGTGTGTATCATGTACTGATGATATCTACAGCTAGCTAAGTTTCTCCTTGTTCCCCTTTATATTAAATGTGAAGGGCCAAATTTTATGGTCCCAAAGAAAAATTGTCAAGTAAAGTCAGTTTGATTGTAGAACAAGAATATAATCGAAATCAGATTCAAATATTAATTCTTCAATTTTAGAAGATACAATTTCTTGGACAAGACTCTTTCTCTAACATGCATAAAGATAAGAAAATATGTTAACATTGGTAATTTGTACTAATCATATGATGGGACGTGGAAGAGAATTTATACATACTATTGCATGATTGGCACGAAACATTGTAGTTTGCAATGTACTTACATCAACTATATCATACAATGTCATGTGAAGAAAAGTTTACTCATAATGTTATATGATAAGAACATATTATTGTAATAACAATTAAATATACTCATATCATACAAATCCTTGTAAGCTAATTGGAGAGAGTCTTTCTTCTATTTTCTTTTTTGTAGGTGTGGCCTGTGGGTACATTTGATATACTTACATATTGCAGTAATAATATGGTGCATGCGAAATTTAGGAGCTTCTATGCATATCAAATCGGAGTTTTAATTAAAAAGCCAATAGTATGTTTATGTTTTTTTTTTAATTATTATTATATTTTTTATTTTCTGGTTGGGTAGATTACACCTTACCGTTACAGGTGAGTTGATATTATCAAGATTCACTACCAAATCAATAGTAGTAGTATCATTTTCGTGCTTTAATATTCTAAACCTTGTAGACGTAGCATAGAGTAATATTATGAAAATTAAAATTGTAAATTAAATTTATAAATTAAATAATTTGTTATCAATAAAAAATAATCATGTTAATTAATATTTAAATAATTAATAAATTTTTAATTTTTTATGTCATTTAATTTATAAATTTTAATTTATAGGATTTAGTTTCCTGTTGACGTACGGCGTAAGCCTGCTGATCTAGTTCTAGTTCTTGCTCAACTAACAGAAAAAATGCAAATTTATTTGCTGACTAATGACAATGACAATTATGACATGGACAGCAAACAAAAGAATCCGAAAACTTGAGAACTGGCACGTACAACAATCATGACAAGACGATACACAGATATAACAGTTATCTATATAGGAAATTTTACTGTTTATTTTAACGAAAAATCATATTTTTGCACTAAAAGATCAATTATGGTACTATTCACTTTATCCTTTATTTTGTATTTATCGTTAAAACTCAAAGTTTTCAAGTCATTTTCATTAGTTTTCTTTTATATATATATACCCCTCTCTTCTCTTCTGGCTTGTTTTCTTTTTCATTTGTTTGTTTTTATATATGGTTTGGTAAAATAAATATGATGTGTGAAGGAGGGGTTGGCCTAACTTCCTAATAGGTTAGTAATAATGTGATTTAAATTCACATTATAATTTCTCACTTATAAATGAAAATAAAGTGAACAAAGTGAACGAGGAAATAATTAAAATTAGGCTACTTAAGAATAATTAATAAAAATGTTAGACCATCTCCAACCAAGGGCCAAAGGATCATAGGGCTCGTTTTAACCCTGTCACAAAAAACTATCTCTAATCACGGGCCAAAGGGATATAGTGTGGAATGTGAAAAATTGAAATAAAATAAGGTAAGATATTATGAAATGGTGAAAATTTTGTGAGAAATGGTGTAGGAAAAAAATTAGAAATTAAAAAAAAAAAACAAAAAAAAAAAAAAGAAGAAGAAGTGGGCTAGTAGTTGGCTGGCGGGCTGAAGATGGTCAGCCAGTTGGTCTTTTGGCCATTTTTTTGTCCCGTAAGACCCACGAACCATTTGGCCTAACCTTCGGTTGAAGACAATTTTCAGGCTATTTTTTGCTCTCTGGACCCTTCAGTTGGAGATGATCTTTTAGGCCATCTCCAACTGATCCAGAGGGCCAGAGGGCTTGTGGGCCCTACAAAATCTGAAAGGGCCAAAGGGAAAGCCCAATACAGCTAGCCAGCTCAGGGCTGGCCAGAAATTCCAGCAATCTTGTCGGATATAACCGACAAGAATATATTTAATATAACTATATTCATGTCGGTTATATCCGACATAAATGCTTAAACAAATTTTTGAATCCAACGGCTAGTGGACATCAGCTAGCCGTTATTTTTTAATTTTATTTTTTTTACACAATTTTTTTCCTTTTGACTTCTATTTTATTCTATAACTTCCCATAACTTCTATTTTTTTCCTATAACTTATATTTTACAAAATTGGTTTCATATATTTTTTTTAAATTATATTTTTTTCTTATAACTTTCTAAGCCATTATACAACATTAAATTAAATTAAATAACATGACACAACATTAAATAACATTAACCAACATAAAAATTGTAGTTTTTAAGTTATATTTGAATTTAAGTTGTAGTTTTTAAATAATGAATTATGTTTGACCCTATGACTCTTTGGCCCTCAGTTGGAGACGGTTTTTTGTGACCGAGCTAAAACGAGCCCTATGGACATTTGGCCCTTTGGTTGGAGACGAAGGCAAATATGGTCATGTACTGTTTATTAAAATATTAATAACTTAGAGGACTAGAGGACTAAAACGAGCCCTATGACCAGCCTTCGATTGGAGATGGCCTTATGAGTTCGCGACTGACCTATTACCCATAGAAGCATGCAATTTTATGATGATATCTTCCTCCTGAGAAGAAATATTTCCTCTCTTTAAGTCAGCTCTCAGATAGTTTGTCCATCTCAATCTGCAACTCTTACCACACCGCAGCAACCCTTCAAGTTGAAGAATTCATATTATCAGTAATTAGTTAAATTGTACCATGCATTATTATTAACAAATTCATGATCCATTTGTTATAAAAAGAAAGAAATAAGTAAAAGTAGGTACCTGCACTCTTGGGTAAAGACCTCCAGGAGCCTTCCCCATTGGCCTGGATATAATCGAGTAAGATTTCATCCTCGTCCGCAGTCCACCTTCCCTTCTTGAGACCAACTTTCTCACAGCACGGCGCCCTCCCCATTTCTATCTCTAATTAATCTCTCGACCGAACCAACGATATCGAGTTGACCAAATGCTTGCTGCCTATAATTGTATATAATGTGCAGCAAGAAAGCAGCAACAGAGATAATTCACAACTCACTAGTAACGGGTCCTCACTGAGACGACGAAGATCACTCTGAGGCTGCTAAGGCGAGGGTTTTAAAAAGGTGATTTACACAAGGACAGGGTCCCGCAGGGAGTGGTAAATATGATCCCCCGAGGGCCGAGAGAGAGAGACAGAAAAGGCAGGTGGGAGTGCGCCATTAAATAAAAAAATTGCACATTGTTGGAGGAGGAGGTGTGGTGGAAGATTGTGCCACGAAGGCTACAAGTCCATACAACATCGTGGCTGCCTGTGTGTCGAGGACCTCGTTACGGGGCTTGCATCTCCCACGTTGAAGAGCCGCCTCCCTCCCGACTAGTCAGGTACTTCCAAAAATATCTAATGTCCTCTTTGTGTTTCTTACTCTACAAAATATTTATCATCATCTACCTCCTCTCCCACGTCGTACTTTTTTAATATCCAGTCACTTGAATTTGAATCATTTATTTATATATATATATAAAAGAAATGAGGGAAGAATCTATTATAAAATTAATTAGCTATTTAAGTTCATAGTTTACATTATCTCAACAATTAGTACTCATGGCTGGCGTTCGCATACCTCATCATATTTGTATAGCTATGTCGGTAGCCGAGTCTACTCTCTACTTTGCATTAGAGATTAAGTAGAGACGTTAACCTACCTAGTTTGGTAGATGATAAGTTGTGAAGTACCGAGTACGTACGTACGTACCAAGTAAAAACAAGTAATGTGCATATGATCATATCAAATCATACTCATACTGAATTTACATTATTGTCATAAAAGTCAACTCGTGATGATTCATGGATATCATTCATACATATAGCTAAGGTCCTGTGCTCCTGATCGGCATCACAATGAAGTTTAATTAAAGATATCCAATGTGTATATACGATAAACTATTTAGTTTTATTAGAGCATATCCTCAGTGGAAAACCTTAGTTTAAATTAGATTCATTATATGGTTCGTTGTTTTGGAAAATAAAAATAAAAAACTTGTAGTGTTCGTGTGCATGTTTATCTTTTGTCAAGATCGAATCTTGCAGCGTGGGCTTATAACTAAGTAAATAATTAAAATTATTGGTTGCATAGAAAATTAAGTCAAATAAGTAAAAGATTCATTATTACTTTTTGTAAGATCATATTAAGTGGGTCTGAGCCCTCAGGTTAGTAAGGCATATACCCACTCCAAATAGGGATGTGGCAAACAACAATTGTTGTCTCTCATATTCAAGGGAATCCATGTGTTGCTAGTTGACTAATGAATGACATGAGTAATCATAAATTTTCATATACACGTGTACAATATATATGCGTCTCCATGTTTCATATAAATGTTTTTTTTTTAATATGTTTGATGTTATCAACATTAAAAGGTGGAAGAGTCGGCTTAACATGGTTAAATTTTATAATGAGATAATCATAATAATTTGATTTGAATTCATTTTAGTAAGAATTAAATTTTATTTATCTTATTTAGAAGTGAAGATAAATACAATTATACCGTTGTAATATTAAGCAGCTATTCCATGTAGACGTTAGGTAGGAAAAACAGAAGGAAAAAAGGATGACCGTAGGGATGTCGTGTTACTTTGTGATTCACATAACAAACAATCCATGCATCCATCAATTTTCAAGAAACGCAAGCAACAAGGCATAACGATATTTAATTCTTTTGCTGATGTTGTTCTTGCTCTGCTCTCACTGGACCTTTCGTTCATTCAATTCACAGCCGCCTCTTGAAAACTAGAAGAATCCTCGAAGTGTTTGTTTCTGCCAGGTGGCAGGTACCACACAAATAATTTTATTTTGTATAAATCTTTAACTGTATAATTTTATAATAGGATCAATTTTTTAATTTTTATTTTAAATATCTTTAAAAAAAATTCATTTATATTGAAGATCATTTAATCATTCAAATTTATATTTTAAATTGTTACCAAAAAAATAAAAATTATATCATTGATCGACAATTCAAGTATCAAGTAACATCTTTATGATGAACCGTCTATTTATTTGATACTTTTGGATGATTAAACGATCCCAATTTCGAATGATGTTTTGTTAAAATAATCTTTAAGGGTTTGACCTCACAATAGACTAACAATAATGTGATTCAAATTCACTTTAGACGAGAATCGAATATAAAATCTCTGAATTGAAAGATTATAATCGTTAATTTTATTCAGTAAAAATTACATTATTTCCAAATAGGATATGTGTATACCCCCATAGGATACAAGCGTCATCTGTTTATTTTATTTTTTATTGATATATGTTGGTGTTATTAATTCATTTGTAACGGGCCCATTGTACCGATGATGTGGACTTCAGCCCACTCAAACTCTGAGCAGAAAAATGAGTAAGACCAAAAGCAATGAGGCCAGACGAAAAGCACACAATCCAGTCTTTTATTATTTAGGCTTCGGTTTTGAATAAAGATAGTAATACGTGGCCCAAACTTAATTTTCAACGTCGCAACGGAAGCGTATCCGACGTGGCAGACTATGATTGGGTGGAACAACCGTACGTTCAACGTGATTGGTTAATTTTGGAGGAAAACACGTTGCACTCACAAACTCGGGAATTGACCAAAAAGTGAGTTCAACTTTCACACTGTTTGGAGAGGAAATCAAATCACAACCAACGGACCAACGAACCAACTCAACACTCCGTCCCACGACTTCCCAGGTCTCAGGACTCTCAGGGACTCTCTGGAGAAGGAGGAGGAGGAGGAGGACCCTCGGACCCACTGTCCGCCGAAGCCAGTCGAGCTACTGTTTCTATTGTCTCTCATTGAATTCAATCGAACAGAGAGAGTTTGAGTGGTCGGGGGAGATCCACCATCCAAGCCCAGATCTTTCTTTGCGATGGCGCTCCACAGAACCAAGCTGTTACTTTTGTTCCTCTTCTTCCTCTCCTTCGCTGTCGCCGCCCTCATTGCGGCCGCAGGGAAGAGCTATTATGAAATACTGCAGGTGCCCAAGGGAGCCTCCGACGAGCAGATCAAGAGGGCTTACCGGAAGCTCGCCTTGAAGTACCATCCTGATAAGAACCCCGGCAACGAAGAGGCCAACAAGCGATTCGCCGACATTAACAATGGTATCTTCCCTTCCTTCCTTCTCAAATCTCAATTCTTTTTCCTACCTATAATAATAAATGACAATGATGATGAGAATAATAATAGGTCCTTTGATTGATTTGATTAGCGTACGAGGTGCTTTCGGATAGCGAGAAGAGGAACATATACGATAGGTACGGAGAAGAGGGTCTGAAACAGCATGCCGCTAGTGGAGGCCGAGGTGGTGGCGGCATGGGAATGAACATCAACGACATTTTTTCCGAGTATGTTTCGTTCAATTTTATTGCTTTACTTTTCAGTTTCCTTACTCCATACAATTACTCACATCACATCGTCATTCATTCATGTTAGCAACCTACACCAATCTGAAAAACTAGAATTTTTAGATTTAATGTCTCTAATCTATGGACCTGGGGGAGCATGTTTGAGTTTAACTACTTACCTAAAAGTAAGGTAGCGGTAGCTGGTATTGATTCCGATTAACTATTCAATGAGATAGAGACTATGGAAGCACACAAACACTGATTGATCGTGGTTTATCCAAATCAGTCCACTTTGAGTTATGTCTAGATTTTACTATAATGTGGGTTACATTGTACATATAGAGAACTGAGAGTTTCCAAATGATGAGGAACCAAGGAACCCTAAGATGTGGGTGAGGGGGCCCTTTTAAAGGACAAGGGGTTTCTTTCCACTTCACATATTTAATGAGAGCTTAGTGAGACCGAAAACAATGGTGCAAACAGCTTTACTTGTTGCACTTTCCATAAAACTCACCTTTTCTTTTCATATAGGTTTTTTGGTGGTGGACGCCCTACGGAAGAAGAAGATAGAATCATCAAGGGAGATGATGTAGTCGTCGAATTGGATGCAACATTGGAAGACCTCTATATGGGAGGCTCATTAAAGGCAAGAGACATGTATAGCTTTTAAGCTCTCAATTAAGAATATGCATTGCTATCTTCCAGTATCTGATATTAAGCATTCCTCATACAATGTGAAAGATATGAAGTTGTTCGCCAATGCTACACTTTTACTTGCTACATTTGAACCATTCCAATAATGAGAAGTAAGCTTTAACAAAAAAATAAAATAATGGGAAGTAATCACATCAACTGTGACAGAAAACAATATATAATAAAAATGATTTTTAATGGTAGCCAATAGCATGGCATCACTAGTTTCTCTCTTGCTGTCTCTCTGATATGGTCGCTGCTTTTCGATGTGTTGTGTTTTCTGACATCTTGTTTCTACGTTTATTACATGTAAGAGAAACGAAGTTTTCCAAGCCTGTAGGCTGGTAGATGTTTCCATTTTTTGTGTGTGTGATTGTACATTGCCTTTATCAGGTTTGGAGGGAGAAGAACATTCTTAAGCCAGCACCAGGCAAGAGACGATGTAACTGCAGAAATGAGGTATATCACAGGCAAATCGGTCCAGGGATGTTCCAACAGATGACAGAAGAGGTATATGCTTCAACAAACATTTCTTCCAGCAAAATCTTCTGAGTGCATTTCTATCTTTTTTGTTTCCCTGTCCCTTTCTTCAATTAGTTTCACTGGCTATTATGCTACTACCGTTCTTACATACTTTGTTATGCTCTTTCAGGTCTGTGACCAATGTTCCAATGTCAAATATGAAAGGGAGGGATATTTCGTTACTGTTGATATTGAGAAAGGGATGCAAGATGGGCAAGTAAGCTTTCATTCGTCATTTTCTTTTGCAACTTGAATTTTTATTTCTGTCAATTTGCTTATGTCAGTTAACAACAGATAACTTCCTCCGTATGCGCATATTCGAAAATCTCTTCCCAGTGTTTTCATGTATTCCCTCGTATATGTGTTGGTGTTTTAATTCCTGTTGATTCCTTTAGAGTATCATTCTGAATCTTCTGAAATATAAGCTTTTATTGTGAGCAGTAACTTTATTTATTGTTCCACATAAGATTTATGGAACTGCTTGATATTGTTTCAAATCCAGTTCGTAAGTGTAAATTTATGAAACTGGTTGATATTTCAATTTGTGAGTATAACTTTTATGAAACTGGGTTCTGTTTTGCAAAGTTGAAAGTTTCCTGGCTATGGTTGCTCTCATTAGAATACTCATGTCTGATTTGGATGAGATGAATTCTGCCATTTTACAGGAGGTGGTCTTCTATGAAGATGGTGAGCCTATAATTGATGGAGAACCTGGAGATCTAAAAGTTAGTTCTATGAGCTTGCCACCTTGTTTAGTAAATTGATAATTCATGGGCCATGTTCTGGCAATAACTGTCCGCATTGTTTTTGCAGTTCCGCATCCGCACAGCAGCTCACGACTGGTTCAAAAGGGAAGGCAATGACTTACACACAACAATCACCATCACACTGGTATGAGCCGAATTAATTTGTGTGTTAGGTTTGATTGTTATCGTTAGTTAGCTAGGTTAGGAATAAGTTGCAGCTAGCATAAGGACCTTAAAACTGGACATACAAGTTTTTAGGTTGTAGAATGTGGAGTTGATTTCTTGGGCTTACAATGTAATGTATATATACAGGTTCAAGCTCTTGTTGGCTTTGAGAAGACTGTTAAGCACCTTGATGATCATTTGGTGGACATTAGCTCAAAGGTGAGTGAGCATGTCATGTACTTGTTATTCTGCTTTAAAATTTCTATGGGGAAAGAAGGGGATTCATAAATAGTATGGGTTAAACTGAGGTTTACGTTGATAACGATGCAGGGAATTACAAGGCCCAAGGAAGTGAGGAAATTCAAAGGGGAAGGGATGCCTCTACATTTCAGCAACAAGAAAGGAGATTTGTACGTAACATTTGAGGTTTTATTCCCGAACTCGCTAACAGATGATCAAAAGACAAAGATCAAGGCGGTTCTGGGCTGAAGTAAGAAGGAATAGAGGATATATAATTTTGTTTTTGTTTTGGTAGTTTAAAATGTTTTCCAATTGTAACATGATGAGATTAGAGAGACATTAAGAAGGCCCTGAGCCCCTCCTCCTGAGTTTAGCTAACAGAGTAAAACATCTTACGACAAAAAGATATATATATATTTTGTTGCTGTGGTTATATCATATTTTTGTGAATTATTTACGTGCAGTTTACATTCCACAGTAGAGCCGTTAAACTGGATCGTGAATTGGGCCTGGTTAATGAGACGTCCAAAGATTATTAGATATGGATTGGATTTGGGACTCAAATGTGTGAAAATTGCAATTTGGGTCAAGTTTGACTCAACACACTTGCAGCTGGTTTAGGCTGGTGACTATTCCAAAGTGGCATCCCAATAATTTCGCACCTACAAAAGAAAGGAAGCAGACTCTTTTTGTATGCTTGTGTTGTGAGGCATCAAGACCACCTCCTCATTTAAAGGGACGTCAAAAATTAGAAATAGGTGTGCCTGCCTAGTGCCTCAGCACCATACATTAAGGAACCGTTTTTTCTTAGCTAATAAATTGCCTTTTGTCTTTTGTGTTTTGCCTAACAAGGGTTGGTTTGCCTTCAAAACTTAACTCCACCGACTTTTCCCTTATAATAGTTTAGCTTCAACCAATGGATCACACTATCAACTAGGAACACACACAACACATGGTTTTTGTTTTTGACAAAAAAATGTATTAATCACTCCGTTTTACGATTTAGAAAATTAGTTTCATAAATGTGTTGAGAGAGGGACAGGACGTAGGGGCGTATTGGTGTGTCATGGCCACGTGTTTAATGTAGAAGAAGCTAAGTCAGAAAAATAATGTCATTGTCAGCAATGCAAATGTGAACACATGTCACATATCCATTCTTTCATTCCTAATTCAATATTGTCGACTTTTGTTTTGTTGCTACACTGTTGTGTAGCGTTAAAAAAGACAGGTAGAAAGAAAGATAGAGCCTTTTCCTAAGGACACGTCACACATATGATCCATCCGTAGATTCTTATTCTTGGATGAATTTTTCTATTTGTAATCATTGAATCAATTTTCAACGGTCTAAATTTCATTCTTGAACTTTATGAATCATGAGGAAGGGTTCTAGAGACTATGTGTTTCCCTTATTCTTTATGTTGTGCATCCTCTTACGTGGCATGTCCCTCCATCTTTTGCGGAGAGAGAGGGAGAGAGGGTGAGGGAAGGAGTTCAAGTCAAGTCAGTGAGACGACAGATGGACATAGACTCTCGCCTAACCTACCCTACCCCGCGCTTTCGTATGATGCGATTAAGATTAAGATTATTTCCCTTCTTTCCTTCTACTTCTTGCTTGCTTCCATCTCACAACCCCAATGTTAAAAAATGGATTTCTTCTTGTTTTATTCATTCCCAAATATACAACATATAATGAGTACTAATACCCAGTTTAATTATAATACAATAAAACTTAATAATCATCGTACGATGAACCTAATCTACAAGATTACAAGTAATTTTTAGAAAATGAAACATTCTCGCTCATACTCTAGCAAACTAGACGACTGAACATAGGAGCCAATAACGCATCTTGTGGAGAGGCTTAGTGAGCATATCAACATGCTGATCAACCGATATAATGAAGTGAACACGATGACTCTCCAATGCCACTTTTTCACAAACAAGGTATACCAAAACTTTCTAAATTCCCTAATGCATTATTATTAGGAATATTTTAATATAGGCGTTCTAATTTTGAATTTTTCTAATAAGAAACATGTATAGCCGCTATTGAAATTTGAACCCAATCAATACCCGTAAAATATTTTATGAAGTTGCAAACAATTTAGTGATGAAACGTAAAACGTTGGTGGGGTGCGTCAGGGTTGGGGGATGTCTTCTCCAAACCTTTATATTCAATACGTTAATGCAAACTACAGTTGAGAGAAGGTTGAAAAGAGCGTGATTTATAAAGTTGCAAGTTTGGTGAGCATTTGTGGTTTTACAGAACTCTCAAAATTACAAACAAACCCCTTTCCCTTTGCCTTTCCTCCCTTTGTTTTCTTTCTTCTTCGTCTTTTTCCTCTCTCTCTCGGGTTAAAAGGCACCTCTCTCCCTCTCAGTTCCATTTCCTGTAGCTTCGTGCACGAAAGAAACACAGACGACCAACCCAAATTTGAATTCAGAGACTTTACTTATTTGTAAATTGTAGGTTAACGCCTTTCAAGTTTTTTATTTGTTTACGTGTTTTGCGAAATCAAACCAAAACCTCCCAACACAAAATCAAACCAAAATCCCCATTAATCATATTTGTTCTCTCTCTCTCTCTCTCTCTCTCTCTCTCTCTCTCTCTCCATCAAAAAAAGAGGAAAGGAAGACAAGGAAGCAGGGAGTCTCAAGAAATGGATGGTCTTTGTCTGAAAACAACTGCGCCAGGGATACACGGCCTATCTTCCACCATCTCAGCGGCTGCAGCCCTCGATATCCGTACGAGCCCATCTCCGTCTCAGGTGAGCGCCATTGGCTGCTCCTCCGCATCTGGGATTGACAAGCCAACCGTAACCGCGCCTCAGAAAAGGACAACGCCGTTTTCCAGATTCTCATTCAAGCACCCTCTGAGATCCTTATGGCCTGGAGCAGCAAGAGGAGGTGGACCCGCCTACAATGGGATGGCTCTCAACGACGCTGCCCCCTTGTCCTCTAAGGAGAAGGAGGAGGAGCTCCAGAGTGCGACCAGGGCGTCTGACGGTCAAAGTGGGAACTGGGTTTTGAAGATTTTGCACGTGAGGTCTCTCTCTCTACCCAGGAGAGAGGAACAGCAGGGAGGCAAGAGTGGCGGCGTTGCAGAGCTACCCACGGGAGATAGAAAAGCCATGGTGGATGATGACGCGGAGGAAGACGATGACGAAAATAATTGTTGTAGTGTTTCAGATGAGGCCGAGTTTGATAAAGATACGTTTGGTCGGTTGCTTCGGAAGGTCTCGTTGGCGGAGGCGAGGTTGTATGCTCAAATGTCGTATTTGGGGAGCTTAGCTTATTCCATTCCTAAAATCCAGGTACGCACACATCATTCCTTCATTCCCAATTGAGGTTTCTATAATTTCTGATTTGGTTTGGTCCCAATTTCCCTTGTTACAATTTCTCGCGTTTTGTAATCCAGCAATTTTGGTCGTCTTTGATTTGATTGCCTGACCAGTTAGTCTTATTAGGCTGCTGCTTCGAAATCTGTTTTTGTAGCTTCCTATTTTGTTTGTTTGCGTCTTCTTTTAATGTCTCCATAATTTCTCCAATCCAGCACTTGTATCTGGTAAGCCAATTAAAATGGGCTCATTCATGAGTCGTAAGACCTCGTCGTCTGAATTCTGGAAAATCTTATGGAATTTGTCTTCCTTTGACGTGCGTCTGCGCCTGAGGTAGTGAATTCTGCATTTGATAGGAATGTGATTTAATAGATATTAGTTGTTTACCTCGGTTAGGAATTTTTCTGTGTTAAAGGTGAAGTTTATACGTCGTCCCTTTTCATGAAGGCAGCAATATTCGTGCATTGAAGTTTAATCGTGTAATTAAAATGGCATCACTCGGATCTTGTGTTCTGTTGTTTACCGATTCTGGGCAGTTTGATTATCTACTCGTTTGATGACTTTACTGAATTCTTAGTAACTTGAGGTTCATGATCTGTATATGATGCTATAGTTACATTTTGCCTTAAATTAGATAATCACTCCCGAATCTCACTTATTCCATCTCATGTATCTAATTTACCATCAACCAATTCAATTCCTATATAAAGGCTACATGCATAATAAGAACTTATTCTGACTTAGTTTCAAATTCAGACAGGAAATCTTCTAAGAAGTTATGGTCTGCGTTTTGTTACTTCTTCAGTAGAGAAGAAGGAATTGACTGCTAAAACTGAGAAAGATCAGGAGTCAGCTGAGATTCGAGAAACTGAAAAAAACCTTAAGGAAGAGAAGGAAGAAGATGTGGAAGTAAAGGAGCAAAAGAACTATGGATATCGAATAAGTCCATCTGCTGCTTATCAAATTGCTGCTTCTGCAGCTTCCTATCTGCATTCTCAAACAAGGAGCATACTTCCATTCAAATCCTCAGAGACCGAGGCAGATAAAGACTCCCCTGAAGAAGGCAGTGAAAGAAGTGAAGCTGTTAATAGGATGAACTCAGAAGTGGCTTCTTTAATGGCAACCACCGACTCAGTTACAGCCGTGGTTGCTGCAAAGGAAGAAGTAAAGCAGGCTGTTGCAGATGACTTAAATTCAACACTTTCATCACCTTGTGAATGGTTCGTATGTGATGATGATCAAAGTGGCACCAGATTCTTTGTCATTCAGGTGAGGAAACCGATTGTGGTTTTATAATTCTGTTTCAGAGAATACTCAGAATATTTCCCAGTTTTATTATTTACTAATCAGCACATTTGTTTTCTATATTTGACTTCCGATCTATATGTTTTGCAGGGGTCTGAATCACTAGCATCCTGGAAAGCAAATCTACTTTTTGAGCCCATCCAGTTTGAGGTTAATCCCTTCTCCGCATTTTCTGTAGTTTTTCCTAGTCTTAGTATTGACCTTGTTTGTATGAGATGATTGAAGAATAAGTAATTATTATTGAATGAATCTTCTTTTTCTAGGGACTTGATGTGCTTGTGCATAGAGGCATATACGAGGCTGCGAAAGGGATGTACGAACAGATGCTGCCTGAAGTCCATGCCCACCTCAAATCTCGTGGTGACCATGCAACCTTTCGTTTTACTGGGCATTCTTTAGGGGGAAGCTTGGCACTCCTAATAAATCTCATGTTGCTTATACGGCTAGAAGCGCCAATTTCTTCACTGCTTCCTGTTATTACTTTTGGTGCACCATCCATTATGTGTGGAGGTGATCAATTGCTTCGCAAGCTTGGATTACCGCGAAGTCATGTTCAGTCTATTACATTGCACAGAGACATTGTACCCCGTGCCTTCTCTTGCAATTACCCAAATCATGTGGCAGAGCTTCTCAAGGCTTTGAATGGGAACTTTCGGAATCATCCCTGTCTCAATAACCAGGTAAGACTAGTACTGTCTCAGAAAGATCACAATAGGAGAACAGAATAAACATTGAATATATCCGTTTCATCGTTCCCCTGATTTTGACATTTATAGCTGATCATTTTTGCCTTTCCTCAAAACAGAAGCTACTGTATTCTCCAATGGGGGAGATCCTGATTCTTCAACCAGATGAGAAATTCTCCCCAAATCATCATCTCCTTCCATCAGGCAGCGGTCTGTATCTTCTAAGCTGTCCACTGTCTGATGGCAGTGATGCAGAGAAGCAGCTCCGCGCTGCACAGTTGGTATTCCTAAACTCACCACACCCACTTGAAATCTTAAGTGATCGGTCTGCATATGGTTCAGAAGGAACCATTCAAAGAGATCATGATATGAGTTCTTACTTAAAATCTGTTCGTGGGGTAATTCGGCAAGAGCTTAGCCAGATCAGAAAGTCGAGGAGACAGCAGCGCCGCAAGGTGTGGTGGCCCTTGATAGCACCCCGGAGCGAGCATGCAGGAGGTGTGATTGTGGGAAGGACTGTTGCCTCAATCAACCTGGGGCAAGAAGAGCAATTAAACTTTTCGGGCGCATTACAGACCGGAAAAGAATCGTTGAAACGGTTCAGTAGACTTGTTGCATGGGAGCACATGCATTTGTTTGTGGTGCTTTTGGTACCGGCGCGATTGTTAGTCTTGGGGGCATACAGCATCATCAGTTTCCGGTGACTAAGCAGTAACCTAGCAGTGTTAGGTAACTTAGGATACGAGGCATCAGGGAGGCGGGCGATTCATGTTTTATGGGTGGTGGGTGGGTGGCCGAACAATTAGATGATTCTTTATTCAATTTGTTTGCTTGTTCGAAATAGAAAGCAAAATCCAGAGTGAGGGTGTTGTTTCTTGTTCCATTCTCATTTCTCAGAGACATGACAATTGTATGTAAACAATATGAAATTATTATGAATCTCTTGTTAATGAAACAGACGGATGTTTTGTACATTTTATGATTTTTTAATTTTATTTTTTGGTTGCGGAAATTTGCAAAATTGGCAGAAAACCGTGAGTTAACTCTTTGCAAGATCCTTTGAATGAGCATCAAGGAAAATATCACAAAGCCATTTGTAATCAGTGCTGCATTGACTCAGTCACATTTATTCATGACTAAAAGACGCTATAGGCAGCAAGAACACATTTTCGATAGCCATAACATCCATTCATCACTAAAAGATGCCACACCATGGGTGGGTGGAAAGAACAAATTTCAGATCAGATTCCCACAAACAGCAATTGCCTACCAAAACAAAAGCATATATATCATCTTGGATAGAAAACTCACATCTCCGATGGCCAATGGCACAACACAATATGCTTCCAACATTATGTTTCTTGTGCGCATATAACTTTTGAGTGAATTCACATTCATTCAGAATCACAAGTGTTTTACTTTCTGAAACCGAGAAGAAAGCCCACATAGCGAAGGGGAAGCTGGGGTTTTATTTTCTTACAGATTGAGTTTACCAGCCAAGTACCACGAGTGCATAGCAAGGCTGCCAAATGCCAAGATGTTGGCAAGAGACGACAGTCCGTGAATCATACCAAACTTCTTATTCATGGCTGCCAGTTTTGGGTTTACCTTTGCAACTTGCACATTCTTTGACCATCCAACTTCTTCCCCAATGTTCTGCTCCCTCTCCACCTTATGCCTCTGCTTCATCATCTGCACCCACCACCCACCACAATTACAACCACAATTGCATTAACGCAGCACCATGACAGACAGTGATGACTTGCACATGTTATGGTCCAAATAAACCAACTACTTCACTGTGAGCGTCAGCGACTTAACGAAATAAACACACAGACACAGTTGTGATACGTTTTATCTACCTAATCCGCAGACAGACATAATCACCAACTAGCGATAGTATTGCAAGTCAGGAAACTTATGAAATGAAAAATGCACAGCAGTTTGCAATTACCTCGATGGTCATGGGAGTGAAGACGAAGAGATTGGTGAGATTGAAAGCAAAGGAAGACAGCAAAAAGCCGAGCTGGTACTTGTCGGCAACAGAGGAAGAGCTCCACGGATGCAAGTACCCAAACGACCCAGCTGATACTGCAAGGCATATCCCAACCATGGTGAAATAAGCCGGAAACATCTTGCTCTGAAGATTCCCGAACTGATGCCGCGGAAGATTCCTATTTTCCAATTCATCAATCATTCAATTTTTTGTTATTTTTCTCCTTTGACCAAAATACAAAATTACTGACAAAAATTGGAAATTCAAGAGAAGATAAAAAAATGAATACTTGAACATGATGATGCCGCCGATGAAGGTGACCCAGAGAGCGGCGCCGAATGCGGTGGAGAAGCAGAGCAGATGAGCCAGCTTTAGGTAGGTGGAGAGGGTGGGCGATTTCAGACTGTCCGATTTCGATCCAAAGGTCTCCGGGGAGAATATCACTCCGATGGCCAAGAAAGCCACGGCTGCTAGGAATCGCGTCAACCAAGCCATGGCAAGAGATTGAACGATTGAAGCTTGAAGCTGTACCTACTTTCTCTCTCACTAATCTCTCTGTGCCGAGTAGTCTCTACTCTCTCACTATTTTCTTCTTCTCTGGAATTGTCGAAAACGGTAGGTAGGTGCTTTGCTTCTTTCATTCGCCCACCGTCTTTGACTCTCCATTCACAACTCATGCTAGTATTATTCCTGACCGTTGGATTCACCAATCTGATCTGATCGAAGAGTTGATGATTCACTTTACTCTAACATTTAGCCAGAGGCCCAGTTTATCATGTATGTCAACAACTCTAGGCCGGTTTATGGGCTTCATGGCCCATTAATCTTGGCGGTAATGGGCTGGGACACGCTTCAACATCTGTCGTGCCGCCGATTCCACGTGGCGCGCTCGCACAAATTAGATCTCCCGCCACCGCACCAAAATAAGAAAAAAATTAAACAAAATTCCCTCCCTTTTTTAATTATAAAAAAATAATTTATTAGTTTTCATTTTTTCCCCCTGAACAGTGAGTCGGTCTCTGAGTCTTCCTCCACAAGTTTTAGGCTTTAAGCAAGCAGATGAGATTGCAGAAGCCATTAAAGCCTCACCCTTTGAATCGCACCTTTCTTCCCTTTCCTTTTTGGGTTTTATTACTGGATGAAACTTGGGTTTAGGCTTCAGTTATTCAACTGCTGAGACACACACAGAGAGAGCGAGAGAGTTGAAAGGATTCAAATTTCAATGACGGGGGGAGGTTCAACGCCCGAGACGTTTGCCGGCGTCCGTTTCCTTCTCTTGGGATTTGACCCCTTTGACGAGCACCAGGTCCTCCTTCCCCCTTCCCCCTTGTATCTTCAGTCTAAGGAATTTCAAATATCTCAAATTTCCATGTGTAATGTGGTAGCCTTGCTTAGTTTTGTGTTTATGAATCGCGCAGGTTCGATCTAAGCTTGTAGATTGCGGCGGAGTGGATGTTGCCCGCTACTCCCCCAGTTGTACCCACGTCATTGTCGATAAAATTGTGTATGTAAGTCTATTTTTCCTTGTAATTTCTTCTTCAAGCTTCTGTTTTGACGCTTTAAGACGTTCATGCTATGTGTCCGTTTCTGCGTTTATTGTAGAATTAGTGAAAGAATGCTATATTATGATCATTTTCCTACATTGTGTAGGATGATCCCGTATGCGTTGCTGCTCGAAATGACGCCAAGACGCTCGTCACGGCTTTATGGGTCCATCATAGTTTTGATGTTGGACTCCCCGTTGATCCCGCTTCGGTGAGTTTTGTTTCCCTTCTTTGTCAGTCTTACTTGTCTTATCATTTTCCAGTTCTGCTCCTTTCTTTTGTTTTGGGATCAAGCTTCTTAAACATGTCCTCATTCCCAGTGAAGTTTTCCATTTCATTTATTTAATACATGATAATGCACAGTTTCAAAGTTGTAAATTTCACTGAATCTTTATATGAAAGCCCTAGCTGCCATAGTTTAAAGAACCTTTGAGTCTGCAAGTACTGTTCTGTATTAATATTATCCTTTTGCACAGATTATATACAGACCTCTTAGAGATTTGAATGGTATTCCGGATGCCAAGGGACTTATTGTATGCTTGACTGGATATCAACGACAAGATAGAGATGACATTATGGTACGCATTTCTAGTTTTTTGCAATGCTTCTGATATAGGCCCTACTGGAGACTGGAGATTTGTTTCATGAGTGCCTGTCTCGTGATTTGTTTCTGTTTTCTTTATCAGACAATGGTTGGGTTAATGGGTGCTAAGTTTTCTAAGCCCTTGGTGGCAAACAAAGTCACCCATCTCGTCTGCTACAAATTTGAGGGTATGCATTTTATCAATTATCTGTTATGCATTCTTCTTTAGCTCTTTACTTTTATATCGAAAGTTACGAAACAAATGGTTTTTATATTGTCAGGGGAGAAGTACGAACTTGCCAAGAAAATCCCAAAGATGAAGCTGGTCAACCATCATTGGTTGGAAGATTGGTAAGTTCATGTTCTGTTCACTCTCTTATGTTTTTAAATTCTGATATTATTTGGCATCTATTCAGATTGTTGAGACAAAAGAAAAGAAACTTTCCATTCCTATGAATCGTTTATTTGTTTCCATCTAAGCTCCTTTTTACATGCTTCAGCTTAAGGGATTCGCAACTTCTTCCAGAAGATAATTACAACACTAGGTGAGTTGGTTGCATGTGAACTTTTGAACTATATTTTTCTCTATAGACCTGCAAATTTATATGCTGATCTCTCAATCTCTCAACAGTGGGTATGAACTGGAGATGATGAAGGCTGAGGCTAGAGATTCAGAAGATGAGGCTGAAAACACATTTATGAAGCAAGCTGGGGTGAGAAGCATGTATAAGAGTCCTCACAATATAAAAGCTGGCTCACCAGCAACACCTAGATTGCCTATACCAGAAGGAGAGATGCCTAATGTTCCCTTGGTTTTTAATAATGCCATTGGCAACTTATCAATTCCTTGGAATGAGAATAAATTGGATCAAGCCTCGAACGTTTCTAATTCTTATGTTTCCAAGGGATCAAGCTGTCAGGATGCATGCCAGTTGAGGGCTGCTAGTGGCGGTGGCCTAAATGATCAACATCACGGAACCCCTGATCCTAAGGTGAGAGATGATTTCATAACTAATTGTGGTTCTGCTGAAAGGGCTTCTCACTCGGCTGGGAAATTAAGCTACTCAAGGCAAACCTCATGGAGGCCAACATTTCCACTACACATGGGAAATAAATCAGGCGGTGGTAGTGTGTCTTCTAAAGTACCTATTCGCAAATTAAATGCCAATGATGATTTGGCCTCTTATACTTTGAAAGCAGATCAAGCAGATGAAAAATTTGACTCCAATTGTGTTGAAGTCCCTTTAAAAGATACTAATTTACAGAACGGAGAAGAGTCAAGTGGTATATTTCCTCAGAAAAGGGTGATGGATCTCTCTTATGCTGGCTCCAAATCACAGAAGACGAATCCGGGTGCAAAATCAGGCAGTATGCATAGTCCTTCATCTAGTATTAGATCTCCAAAAGTAAAGCCTTCATCTTTGATTGATGGTTCATGTGAGACTACTAGCCATTATATCGTTGCAAAAGATGACTACTCTCTGGATAAAACTGGCAATTTGAATGCTGCAGGAAATTCAAGTGCTTTGACTTTCTCTTCCACTGCGATCTCAAACACGGGGAAAGATGAAAATGCAAACACGAGATCATCTCCAACCACTTTTCGAAGATTAAGAAAATCCAGCTTATCCAGCAAGCCTGGCATTGTAGATTCTGCTGAGGAAAAGTCTACAACTGCCGTCATCAAAACAGTGGAACTGCAAAATCAGCCACAAAATGTGGAGGGTTCATCTCCAAGTAACAAAAATTTGGTGAATAATAGTTCCAACGACCCTGCTAGTCTGAAGTTGCTTAAAGAGAGAAATAATGACTTGGTAACAAAACATCTTAAGCAGAAGGTGAAGTCCAAGAAGACTCTAGGTTCTTGGCCTAAGTTAGTTTCTGCTAACCAAAAGGGGTCTGTGCACTTATATAAAGATGCCTCCTTAAATGATACCGCAATTCTTTTCAATGCAGGGGATCATGAAAAATCCCCTGATCCCACGAAGCTTGGTGTGCTCTGCCCAGATGTTAATTTTGAGCCCCCAAACGAGGTGGAGGGAAAAGATGTTAACATGTCTGCAGATGTTGCTGAGAAAAACAGTGAATCTATGGATGATGAAACTGAGGCTCCGGAGGAAGAAAGTGAACATAAATTGGAGAATGTACTTCATGAAGCTAAGGGTATGGTGGCCCAGGAAACAAGTAAATGTGTCACTATGGATGATAGGTCAGGACAGGAGCAGCACCTACAGGATCACTCTGATGCCTGTGCTCCACGCGATGTAATGGCCAAGTCAGGTTCTGACAACATTTATCTGCTGGTTGAGTCAACTGCAAACGGAAATGCTGTCAAGGGAAAGAAGAACCAAGGGAAAAAGCGTGCTTTGGGTAAAACCAAGCTGAAAACTGTTCCCCCTGTCATGGATGTTGTGAAGTCTAACAAAGTTGTCTCTGAGGAAAATTCTCGGAATGATAACACTGGGGTGACAGAGAAGAAACAAGAAAAAAGACGTGCAGGTTTAGTAGGCAAATCTAAGTGCCGTGGTGTGTCCCAAAATAAGTTAGAGAACTCTTCCGAAATGAAAGAGAACAGGCCAACTGTTGGTGGAGATCAAACTGCAAGCAAGGCCAAACAGCAGGCAGAAAAATCAACAGCTAAATCTGATATAACTCCGTTGAAAATAATTCAAACATCTGTGGAGAGAAGTGACAATCCTTCAACACCCGAAGTTAAAATTGAACCTGTAAGGTTTATTCTGAGTGGGCACCGATTTCAAAGAAAGGAGTTTCAGAAAGTTATCAAGCGTTTGAAAGGAAAATGTTGCCGGGATTCTCATCACTGGTCTTACCAGGCAACGCACTTCATCTCTCCAGATCGAGTTGGCAGGACAGAGAAGTTTTTCGCAGCCGTAGCGTCTGGAAGGTATGTATGTTATTGTTATCTCATTAGTGTGCCTTTATCCTAGGAATCTTGGGATCAGCTAATTGAATTTTCACAGTGCAAATGGATGCTATAATGTATTCTACGTTGAGTGCAGGTGGATTCTTAAGAGTGATTATCTGGAAGCTAGTGATAAGGAAGGAGGGTTTTTGGCAGAAGAACCTTATGAATGGTACAAGAATGGCCTTAGTGAAGATGGTACCATCAATTTGGAGGCCCCAAGGAAGTGGCGGCTCTTGAGAGAGAGAACAGGCCATGGTGCTTTCCACGGAATGCGCATTATCATATATGGCGAATGTATTGCACCACCTTTGGTATGTCATTTTTTCCAATTTTAATTTCGATTTTTTTTACATTGTTCTGATGCAAATTGTGCCTTATCTTTTGCTAAAGAACATTAGATATCTTTCTCAAATAGTCCAATTCTTTTTTCATGCTTATGGGGGATGTTATTCCTCGGAATCCCTTGAAAGCCAACTAGAGAGTTAACCAGAATGTGCACTTGTTGTCTTCAAACAGGATACTCTGAAGCGTGTCATGAAGGCTGGTGATGGAACAATTTTGGCGACTTCTCCTCCTTACACCCGCTTCCTTAAGTCGGGGGTTGACTATGCCATTGTCAGTCCAGGCATGCCCCGTGCCGATATGTGGGTACAAGAGTTGTTGAAGCATGAGATACCCTGCGTTGTGGCTGATTACTTGGTTGAGTACGTGTGCAAACCTGGGCACCGGCTTGACAGACACGTGCTATACAACACCAATGCGTGGGCGGAGAAGTCATTTGAGAGAGTGCAAAGCAGGGAGGAGGAGGTGGTGGAGGAAGCGTTTACAGGTGAGGATGGTGATGATTCTAGTTGCGGTGGTGGTAGTGATATAGCTTGCGTGGTGTGTGGGTGTGGGGAGAGAGGAGAGGTGATGTTGATATGCGGCAACGAAAGTGGGAGCGTGGGGTGTGGAATTGGTACTCATATCGAGTGCTGCAATCCACCGCTTGAAAGTGTTCCGGAGGATGACTGGTTTTGTCCAAACTGTAGTTGGAGCAAAAACAGCACCAAGTCTTCCAAGAAAAGGAAAAAGGGTTTGTTGGTTGACAGTTAATGGCTTGTAGATTGGAGTAGAACTACTGTATTGTAAAATCCGTAATCGTATGATGATATTGATTTTGATTAATAAATGCACACAAGAGAAGAGGAGAAGAGAAATTTTCTGAGTTGTGACTGGGGCATGTTAATGTATGATCACAACATTCATGCATCACGTGTTTGTTTACTTGTAGTTCTATCACCACCAGAATTTTTTTTAATTTGTCCGGTATTTAAGTAGGTATTTTATGTTGAACTTATTGTTACGTATTAAGTTTTGTCGCAAAAGGCACCGCTCATATTAGGAGTGGAAGTTCTCATGAGTCATATGTTAGTTGTATATTACTCTGTCATGTAATTGATATGAGATTTTATTCTACAACATTCTACATGTTACAATACAAGTGGAGAGAGAAAAAAAAATATCAATTTCCTCTCTTGTATAATAACATTTGGAGTACTATGGAATATTGTATAGCACCTGGCATGTATCGTAAGTCGAATGATACGGGGTACATGTACAACAGTTATCTCAAAGTAGTATTTTATGGAAGCTATATACTTGTTTTACTTAGAGAGGTTACTCTTTTCGAAAACATTCTACAAAACTTTATTTTATAGGTCCACTCACTTTTATTTTTCGCCTCTCTAGAATTTAGTAGCAAAGCTCTAGTGAATGAGAATTTCTAGCAAAAGTTGACATGAAGGAGGCTTCTCCTTACGATGTAAATGTTCTTAACTTTATTTTTATTGCAATTTATTTATGCTCTGACATCACTTGTGCGATAAGAGTTTAACATTGCTTACACGCTCATAATAGTATTAGTTACTTCAAGTTTTAAATTAGTAGCACTTTCCACATTATCATCACTTTATGACTTCGTCACCCTCCCTAAGTCGGTCAACATAGTTCGATTCAAGTATCCAGGTGAACATTCCGAGTTAGAATGTGTCCTGGACTTTGAAAAAATCCCTCCTACCACGACTTGGAATCCTGGAAGTCTTGAGCTCTTCTCTTCTAGTTCTGGTAAGCACTTGGTTCTACTTTCCACCCAGATATATCCAATTTTTATTCTTTTTCCATTTCTATTTCCAAGCTCTGCTCTCTCAGAGGTCCATCCGATCCAACCTCCTCCCTCCTGAGCCATCGATCACCTATGTCTTATCTTCTCACAGAGAGAGAGAGAGAGAGAGAGAGAGAGAGAGTGTGCGCGCGCCTTGAGAGTGGTTAACACTAGTGATTAATGGTCATACTTGAAAGGATATATTCAGAACAGTACACTATATAGTATGGGAAAAGGTAGTAGCCTATGAGGAGATAAGATGAGATGAGACGAGGTTAGATTAGAGAGAAATGCGAAAAGGGACATTTTCAAAGTAGAATTCTCGATGAACTCTCTGCTAAATGTTTTTGGTAGAATATTTTATAATGTTGATATAAAAATTAACGTTAAATTATGAGACAACAGAGTTTATGTCCAACATAAAGAGAGTCTTCTTAATATTTCTCTATATTAGAAAAATTGTTCCATTCACGTTGATATTTCTTATTGATGGCCCCTCACATAGAATCATATGGTAGAGCGAATAAAAGTGGGAACCATTCAACCAACCGAAACAATTGGAAAAACTGCCAAAAGAGGTGGGACTGGGGGGGGGGGGGGGGGGGGGGAGGGAATGAGTTCAACTTTCAAGTTTTCAACACACAAAGAAAGAACAGGACTTCCACAACTAGTTAAAAGGCTAAAAGGCTAAAGGGAGATGCTGCAAATTAACGTATATAAGACAATCTCCAATGGTGGGCTAAAAACCAAATTTACCCCCAAAATTTCCTCCCAAACTCACTCCAATGCAAGGAGAAATTTTGGGCTAAATGCTAAATGCTAAACTAAGGCCAGATTCCCCCCAGAATTTAGCCCAGAAATTGGTGTGGGCTCCACCGAATCGAGTGAAAATATTTATCGGAATTTAAATTTTTTTAGATTAAAATGTTCATAAAATTAATTTACGTCTACATATTTATTTTTTATTTTTAAATTAATTTAAGAAAAAAAATAGCTTAAGTTTATTCTTTAATAATTCCGGGCTAAAATTTTAGGGTAGAATGGGTTGGAGTAGAAAAACTGTTTCTGGGCTAAAAGCTAAATTTTCCGGGCTAAAATATTTGGCATTTAGCCCATGCATTGGAGATGGTCTAAGTCAAAGAAAGTGACCAAATTTTACCATCTATACCAACTTTACCTAATTTATTATCATTTTTGAAGAGAAGCAATGGTGATTTCATTGATAGATTAAAAGTCATTACAATTGTGTAAAACATCAATCTTCACGTATTATTATTATTTTTTTGTTGTTTTTTTTTTTTTTTTTTACAGTGAATGGTTTCCAACATTAGAACTAGAATACTCCTACTTTATTATATCATCATACACCCACCCACCCTTAGACTAACTCCAATGGGGGGCCAAATGCCAAATTTCTCCCCAAATTAACCCCCCAAAACATGCTCCAATGCAAGCCAAATTTTTGGGCTAAATGCCAAATAAATTTTTTGGGCCAAATTCCCCCCAACATTCCCCCCAGCCGCGAGTGGACTCGCTGGCCCAAAGGCCAGTCTCGGCCCGCCAACGCGCCAACGCGCCTCACGCGGCCGCTTGGTTTCTGGTGCCGACAAGGTTGGGTCCCTCTGTCAGGCTGCTGTCGGCCCAGCAGAAAATCCCCAACGGCTAGTTATGGAATCCAACGACTAGCTTTGGTCGATCCAACGGCTGCTGTTGGTCCAAATTCAAATTTTATTTTTTTAAATATGTTATTTTAAAATACATTGAATCCAACGGCTGAGATCGAATATAATCAAATCTAACGAAAAAAAAAAAGATCTAACGGTCCAAATTAAAATCCAAAGGCTAAAATAATTTTAAAAAAATTATTTAACTGAAAATTTAGTGATTTTTCAATATTTATCGGAATTTAAATTTTTTTAGATTAAAATGTTCATAAAATTAATTTACGATAGTCTACATATTTATTTTTTTAAAAAATTTTAATTTAAGATAAAAAATAGCCTATGTTCTATTCTTTAATAATTCCAGGCTAAAATTTTTAGGCCTGAACCATTGGAGCAGAAAAGTTATTTCTGGGCTAAAAGCTAAATTTTTCGGGCTAAAATATTTGGCATTTAGCCCATGCATTGGAGATAGTCTTATGAAAGCACAAGGAGGAGCATAACCGAAAAAGGAAAAAAAAAGTAAGAGAGATAGTAATTAAGAGCGCAATTACAGCCTTGTGGATTGTTGATTATTAGCAAGTGGTTACTAACCTACTACTTTTCCAACACCCAAGAACATGTCGCAATTATATGTTATATATATATATATAGAGAGAGAGAGAGAGAGAGAGAGATTTGGATCCGATTGGTAAATTTGATTAATCATAATACATGCAATGCATGATGAAGATGATTAGATTAGTGATAATTGGAAATTCCCAAATCATCTTTTTGGTTGATGTTTCTTAAAGGGACAAATAAAAGGGTGGAGCCAATTAAGAAAAGCAAAACATAATTGAAGAGTGGATTGAAAGGTTGGAAGCTAAAGCGGAGTGATTGGGATAAAAGCTCACTGCTCATATCATCACTTGCAGCAAAAGAAAAGGAAACCGTGACTTGAGTAAATGTTCCGTTTGCTGTTTTTTTAAACAGGAGCATTTTTGCTACGATCTTTTTCACGTGCAACCCAGAAGTGTTGTGTGTGTGTGTGTATTCATTAGGCGCCCTGCTGGGGTTGGGTAGGCAGTCGTATCCTGTCCTCTTTTCCGGCAAAGTGAAAACTGACAGTTTGGTATGGAGCAGCAGCGCAGCCAGTGGACAGAGACATCTCCCATGGAACAGAGAACCCCTTGCTTTTTGGGACCTAAAACCATAAATGCAATTACTGTTTAGCTACAAAAGCCATTAACCAATTGCCTTTGGATCCATCTCAGTCTCATCTGTACTGTAATTCTGGATGGTGGTTGTTCTTCATCTCATTAATTTCCAACTATTCCCTTCTCCCCTTCTTAAATAATCCTAACTTGAAAATAGACGAATACACTTGTACAAATAAACACTAAATTTAATCCAACGGTAACATGATTTTGAATTTTTGTGATTTTACAGAGATAACCTTTGAGAGAAGACCTTCAGATCGTTGAAATCCATTACAGAGTTAGTTCCACACAAAAAAAAATGTATAAAAAATATGTCATCGGATCCCCCACAAACAAACATAATGATGCTCCTGCACAAACACAAACGGTTGTATGTATGTTATATATATATATATATATGTATATATTTGAAATTAGTATTATATTTATGAACACGTGCATGAATAAATGAATTTATCTGGATTCTGTAATATAATTACATAAATCTCTCTGTGTGTATGCGCAGTAGCATTACTATTTTTTCTTGATTTTGTAGCTCTTTACGGGGTTGCAAAGTAACAGTGGAATAATTTATAGAGTAAAATATGAGAATAAATAAATAAAGCGTATTCCGCTCCCCCAACCAGCACTTCACACGGAGATGGAGAATGGGAGATGCATAATTATTGATTATTATTGTTTTATTTTTATTTTTTTTTGGAGAACTTATTATTGTTTTACTTTAGCTTTGCAATGGAAGGAAAGAAACAACAAGAGTTCATCGATGCCTGCTGAAGCTTCAGCGACTAAATCACTCTTAGACAGCCATAAAAGTTGTTAATCTTGCTAGATTCAGCATTTAAAGTTTTTGTTTTCCTATTTTCTGGTTTTTCTTTTTATTTATTTAGTTTTATTGTTTTTTAGAATTTTGAACTTTTAAAAATTAATAGCTTTGTACAACTTACTATTTTTTTCAGAATAATACTAAGTGGACCAACTTTGATAAATCAAATAATGTGATTTTTTATAATTAAATTAGTACTTAAGTGTTAATACGGTTGGTTTATATGATCCGGTAAAAGCAAAAAAATCAAGAAGTAGAAAATTTGTACATGTACTAGTCGAACCAGCAGCCGTACTAGTAGAGTAGTACTAGATAAGGAAAATGGAAAAATGGTGACAAAATTTCCCGGCAAGTCTTGAAATATTCCTCTTTTTTTTTTCTTTTTTTTTTCTTTTTTTTGTACAGACTACAGACAGAAAACAAAATGAAGCAAGATTCTTCCCGCCGGTATTATACTTGCAATTTTTCAATCAGCAGCTCAGTGCCTCATACTTGACTGGAATTGGGCGGTTAAACCCAACCTGCGACAGCAAATTCCCCACCACCGCAATGTCTCTGCAAAACACCCCTTGGAATGACGCCGCCGCTTCTTTCGCTTCCGATGACGACGAATGCATATTATTCTGGTTATGATTACTACAGTTCCTATTGCTAGAATTGGAAGAACAGGAGGAGGAGGAGGAGGAGGATGATTCCACTCGAGATTCTTGGGCTTGGTTTCGGGATACATGCACTTGCATTGCTGCTGCTTGAGCTGCCTGCAATGCAGCTGCAGCCTTCTTCCTCTGTTTCTCAGCTGCCTCCTCCTCCGTGATGGTTGCCATCACGTTTGAATAACCCTTTTGCAGCAATCTGTAAAGCAACAGAGCTGACATCTTCGCTTTATCCCTAATTGAATCAACATCCCGATCGTCCACCAGCTCGCAACGGTCAATGAAAATGGTGGCCTTGTCGGGCTTGTGCCTTAAACAGAGCAGCAAATGCGCTCTCTCCAACTCGGACCTCGAACACCCCCGTCGCAACCCAATCAAAGCATAGTAATCCACATTTCCTGTTTCCCCCGAAGCCACCCTCTGCTTCAATTGCTGTATCTTGGTCGTCAGCAAACACAGCTTCCCCGGAATCTCCCTGTACCTCACGTTGTGCCGCTTCCACGCCGGCCCCAGCAGCTTCCGATCCCTCAAGATGGAGTTGTACAAAAGCTTCAAGTGCTCCAGGTCATGTAGGCAATCCGGCAAACACCGGATGGTCTCCAAAAGTGAGGCTCTCGTGTCCAATGCTTGTATACAACTCGGCTCAAGAGCCAGGGTCCGATTGCAGTCCGCGATAGCCTCGGCAATCCGCCCCGCTGCCCGGAAAGCAGAGGCGCGCTGCATGTAGCACTCTGCCAGGAATCCCTGTGGAGCTCCACGGCGGCCGTCCACAATTTTGGAGAAGTGGCGGATGGCCTCGGAGTAAAGGCCTGCGTCGAGGGCAGCGATTGCGGCGGTTCGGCGGCGGAGGAGGAGCTTAATGTGGGTGAGGAGATGGGTAACGGTTTCAGACTCGGATAGCATCCTAGGAGGCGAGGCGGGTGCGTTGGCGGAAGAGACCATGTCGTTGGAGAGATTGAAGCTGGACAGAGAGAAACTGTCGTCGGACCAGCATATGCTCTGGCGGCGGAATGCGGCGGTGGCGAGGCGTTTCCCGGTCTGGAGGAGAGCCATGGCGTCCTCCATTAGGCCGAGGTGGCAACACGCCTGGCCCAGTACCAAATACCTGTGTCGCCAATAGGTAAATTAACTCAATTAGCAATAATAAGTAATTAAAAACAAGAAATGGTACCCTAACTAAAGATTAAAGTTTATAATAATGTGGGGCACACGGCAATTAGCCAAATCCTATATTTTATTTATATTTTAAAAATTGATTAGCTGGCTCTGCAAATTTGGAAGTCAAATTTTCTGGAACACGACTGGATTTCATGTCCAATTTGTTAAAAAAAAAAAATCTTTGAACAAAGTTTTATTCCAACTCAACTACAAAAGTCTACCAAAACTTACAAACTCGGGACACATTACCAACGTAACCGGTTAAAATCGATCTCTCTTTTGAAATATATAAAATCGAGAATTTCATTTAAAATAGTTGGCACTGCATTTAGTAGTGAATCGTAAAGGCACAACAAGAAGGCTGATCTGAAAATAAATAATGCCAATTTGGAAAACCAATGGAACAGAGCAGCAATCAATCATCAATCAATCAATCCGAGGGGCTGTAATTTACCTCCATTGCCCTTCCTTTTCGCCGTTTTTACAGAGGCCTGCCATGACCTTCTTCTTCAAGTCCGAGACAGAGAAGCACTTGAAGGAAGGATCCCGTTCTGGCGACCCGGAGGACGAGTTGCCGCTGTTGGAGGATAGAAGCTTCACTCGCTCCCGGGAAAGTGGCTGAGACGAAGTGTCAGAGCCACCAGTGGAGGAGGAGGAAGCGTCGACGGTTGCCATTTTGAGGCTGGGAATGTAGTCCTGGAGCATATCGGCGACCTCCTTGAAGCGGCGGAGATAGAGGAGAGACCTGGCTTTGAGTTCGAGGGCTTCCTCGAGGCGGGGGGAGATGGAGAGAGCCGCGTCCAGAAGGCCCACAGCCGATGCGATCTCGCTGTGTTCGTTGGTCGCAATCAGGCTTCTGGCGTCTTTCATACACTTTTCCACAACCTGTGCAATCAATATTACCAGCAAAGTTGAAACATTAGCAACCTGTGCAATCAACATTCATGTCTCTACAAATTTGAAGGCATTTAGTGAGAAAATAATGAATCAAGGGGTACGTAAGAAACAAGATGAAAAGCAATACCTTTCGGGTGCTAAGCCACCAGTGCTTCTTCTCATTGGAAGTGGAAGAGAGACAAGAAGATGAATGAGTAGCAGCCATTGTTGCTGTTAATCTCTTGTAAGAGACTTCACCAATCACCATCAATCCCTTCTCCTCTCTTTTTTTTTTCTCTCTGCAATATTCCCTTCCAAACAAGGGAAGGGAAGGCCGGGAAGGACAAATATGTATTTATATATGGAAGCAAAAAAAATTAAAAAAGAAAGAAAGAATAAGAAGATAAGAGAAGAGGGGAGGGGGAGAGAGAGAGAGAGAGGGAGAGGGAGAAGCAGGAGGAGGATTTAAAATCTGCTCAAAAGGAGAGTAAATATAAGGGAGGGTGGGTGAAGAAGATGGTGGAGAGAACAAAGCCCTCGTTTTTATTATTATTGTTATTAATAAAAGAAATTGCCAGCTTTGACTCTTAATAATTAAAATAAAATTAAGTTAAATAGTAAATAAAAAAGAGAAAAAGGGGTTTTTTTTTTGGGAAACTTAGAAAAAGGGGTTTGATCCTTGAAGTTAATAGCTGGCGCCACCAGGCGCGCACCTCTCACTGCACACAGTGGTTAGATTCTCTCTCAAGTCTCTCAACCCTACGACCCTGCGATGCGATATGACCAATGGCACTGGGTGCATACGGTCACCGCATGATTCCGACTGGATATACAGAGCGATCAATCACGGGTCCTTGGGTTCAAACTTCCGGAGGAGCCACCAAATTTTCCCCTAAAACTCCAACTAATGAATTAATAAATACTCAAAATACTTAAATAAATTTTTAAAAACAAAAACACCATGCTTGAATTATTAATTAATTTTGAGTAAACCTTGATAAAGTTTAATTTTGTAAATCATTACTGGGTTGAGTTCATTTTATTAGGTTCGATTCATTCGGTGATTATCCTATCATTTTTTTTATTATCCTTTCATTATATTGTGGTCAGTATCATAATAATTTTAATTTTTACTCAATTTTAAATTAAATATGATTTCTTTTATTTTTTATTTTTGGTTCTAATTCGTTTTTTTTTTCTAGCTTCCTCGTAGGTTAACTAGTCTATGTTTTAGGTCTATATATCGGCATACATATTAGTAGAAATTTATAAATGTATGGAAGTTTCATGTTTGATTCACATTAATATTACAATGAAGGCATGGGCTCGTTATAATAATATATTGGATTTACTTGACATTTTGCCTTGAATCATTGATTAGTGGACAATGTTAAAATGGGAATGATCTTTTGAAAAGAAATGAAAACCAAAATGAAATGAAGGCATCCAAATGCACTACTTTACTCATGTTGATCTTTTATCCTATAAAGGAAACTTTCTTTTTTTTTTTTAAGATTTACTTACTCAGATTATTGGTTTTCCTTCATTAATTATCATATTTTCTTCCATTTCCATATAATTTCACGCTGCTTTGTGGATTACGATCAACTCTATAATTAAAATATGTCCTTTCCGAATCCACACCTAAACATAGACATTTTAAGTATTTGATTAATAAATTGATTAGAGGGTGGTTAAGTAATAAGTATAGCTTATCTATTAATTTAATCTTACACAATTAAAAAAGAAAAAGAAAAAGCAAAGTAATTTCCAATACGTGTTGATACATGCTTAGAGTTTCAAATATTTTGATTAATTGATTAGAGGGTCATTAAGTATAGCATATCTGTTATTTTGATTACTAAATAAATATATGTTGTTTCATATGAGTGGTCAAATTATTCGAGAAATGCTACCAAATGTATTACACTACATGTGTGGGATAGTGTGACATGTGGAGATGCTTTGATATTTTGCTTCTTTTTTTTTTTTTTGGTGCCAGATTGTAAGATGCTTCTTTAGCAATACAAAAAGCAATTTCAAATGTTCGATTGATTTATTAAGCAAGTTTCATAAAATAAACCAAAAGCTTATATTAGTAGCAACTTTTTTCTTTACATAATCCCCAGTTAAAAGAATATATTTTTTTCCTTATTCGAATTGGATGATTGAGGATACAATAAGTTTGTTTCTGAATCTCAAAAAAGAAGAGAGAGAGAGAGTGAGTTTAATGATTTGACGATCAGTGAAATAAATAGGATATTATAAAGCATAGAGAAATTGAGGAAGAGAAGATTAGTAAATATAATTAGAGTGGATCAATTGGACGATAAGCTAGCGAGCAAGCAAGGAAATTAATTTATTTAGGAAGAAAAACAAGGAAATTTATAGGGCCGGGGTGAAAGTAGAGAAAGTGACCCTTGCATTGCATTGCAAGGCACAGGAATCATGCTTTTCCTTTTGCTTTGCTTTTATAATTTTCCACCCGCATTCCACATTTCTTTGAGTGAATGAATGAATGCACATGAAATATGGATGGATATATAGATCGCGACTTGCCAGCAGCATCAGCCAGCATGGGCTTATATAATTAACTTTTCCCTCCTTTCCCTTTCCTCTCTCCTCTCTCCTCTGCGGCTGCCTGGAGTCTGGAGAAGTGGGGAGCGCCGTGCCCCCACCAAACCCCAAACCCTTTTTACCCTAACAAAACTCATTCATTCCTTTCCTACCATTCTCTTGGCCACCTCACTCTGTGATCCTCTTAGCCCACTGTCCACGTGTCATTTCCTCGTGCTGGGTCCCACGTTTCAAGGACCACTGCCGGTGTCCAGATCAGCCAGACTCTTGGACAATGCTTGCTAGTTGCTAGTTGCTGCCACCACCACGATGGCAATGGCAATGCCCTCCTTTCCTTTGGTTCCATTTTCAATACATTATTGGCGTTGGAGTTGGATATATATCATAAGACAATGTAAGGAAGATTATGTTTTTAGATCACATGATATGACAATTGATAATTAAGTTTGTTTTTTAAATTTTTAAAGAATAAATTTAATTATTTAACGTCACGTTATTTAGTCTACAAAATATAGTTCAAGTAGATGATTTCTCTAACAACACATTATATAATAATCATTTTATATATATATATATATATATATATATATATATATATATGACTAGCTCTGAATTTGTATTATATCCATTTAATTACTGTGTGTGTGTGTGGTTATATAGTGTCTGTTGTAGGATCAATCGTGTTTTGATATCGCACATGATCCCCACCCCAACTTCATATAACAGAATACAGATAGCAGCGGTAGCTTATATTAATACATTATTGGTATATATAATTCGTCCCAAATCCCTGCAGGCAGCAAATTACTAAACTCAAAATCATAAACAAATTAATGCACCCCTTCATTTTCCTGTTCGAATAAGATTATTATGGGATGGAGACATGCTAGACAATAATGGAGGATAAGTTTGTTGCTCTTGCTCCCATAGGTTGGGGACCATTTTGGACTCACGCAGGTCTACAAGGCAAAGCAAGGCAACGCAAAGCCAGGCCAAGAGGTTTGGTTTCTTCCGATATCCACACACAGACATAGATATGAGATATGAGATGGCGCGACTCGTAGTTGTACAGCTAAGAATTTAGAATTCCAGCTTGTAAACCTTGGGAAACTTCTTCCTTCCTTATAACTTGATGAGACGGCCCATTTTTTAGGTACAAGCCATCAATACATGATCGATCGATATTGTTCATTTGCATGTACGTCATTCTGTTGTGAGCTAGCAACCTACGTATTAATTAATTACTACGTGTCTTGTCTCTAATCTATTTTAATTTGATTTGGTATTGTAATATGGTAAGTGAATTATTTCAGGTCGATCATTTTCATTTTCTGGTGTTGGAGCCTTGAGGAATATATATATATATATATATAAAACAGATTGGGATTCTATATATTAGAGTATTATCTCTGTCTCTTTTTCCCATCTGTCTATCAGCTGGACTCTTGGGAGGAAACAGAAGAGAGAAATCTAGCTAGTACTAGGAGGGAGGGAGGCAGTTCAATTTTATAGGGTTTAGGTTTTGTACTGCTCTCAAGTATATATATCATGAATGTATGCGCAAATATGTTTTCTTTTTTCTTTTTTTTTTCTTCCGTACGTATGAAAGTAGTACCCCGATTGTGTTCTGTTCGAACACATGCCGTGTCCACTCTACGTAGTACGTACGTTCTGAAAAGGAGGAAAGGATCTCATCATTTGTGGCAAGGTCTTGGAAACTTTTGTTTTCTGCCATTTCCCTCTGCTTGTAACGAAGGTGCTTGTAACGAAGGACATGCATGTAGATATGTAGATAAGCCTTGTTGAACGGCCTGTTCTCCCCGGTTGGAATAGTGGGGTAAATTCCTTCCCATAGAACCGTACTTGAAATTACTGATATTGATAAATGATCCAAAGCATCGTTACTCCCGTTGGCAACATCCACTAATTCGGAACTTAATTTGAAAATCATATTTCGACCTGAACGTTTTCGAGATGCCTCTAATAACCAACATATGACAAGCACTTTTCCTTGTGTGGATCCTATTTCAATAAGAGGTAATACAAAAGCCTATAAACTATAAAAAAAAAATGAGTCAAAGTGGATTGTCTTACACTAGCACTTCCGCCTCCTTTAGTTTATAAGGAGGATATTTTATTCTTTTTTTATTCCACGTATTATTGTCATTATGCGCATAAAGGAGGAGCCTTATGAGATGAAAATCTCATTTGCGGTTCTGGAACAAAGATTTTTTGAATTTAATGACGACATGCAGTAACAGATGTCGGCTCACTCTGAAGAAAATTATGCAAAAGCTTTACATAATTATTATGAAGCTATGTGATTAGAAATTGATCCTTATGATCGAAGTTATATACTCTATAACATAGAGACATCTTGTTTGACTGAATTTATGATGAGTATTGACGATCTAACTGTTGAATATTCATATCTTAATTCATAAATCATTCTTGCAAAGATTCATCAAAATCCAAAATCATTTGACCACTTAATTAGAAGGTAGCCATTTTAGTGCTTCTTCGAAGAATTCATCTATTTTCTTCATTGCAAATGAATGTGGCTTAACGGTTTTGGATTTGTCTAAGTTTTTGCAAGGATGATCATGAATATTGTACTAAAATATAGATGATTTGGATCGTTAAAAAGTTACATAATGCGCATCACAATGTGTCCCTCAAATAAAATTATTTGAGAGATCCCTAATAATTGCATATATATATATATACACACATACATACACACAGGTTGCTTAAGGGGAGGGATCCCCATTTTTTCAAAAAAATGGGGACACGCTCCCCACCGTTGGATTTAACTTTAATGAAATTGTGTGGTTGAGATTGTGTGGCTTATGTTTTAATCTTAACCACACAATTTCATTAAAGTCAATCTAACGATGGGGAGCGTGTCCCCATTTTTTTAAAAAAATGGGGATATATCACTAATACTTGCATTTATTGGCTTGCATGTATATTTTGGTAGAAGAGTGACTTAATTACATGCAACATGATGTTAAAGTGGTGATATTTCAAAACTTTTACATGTTGTCATGTGTTTTAACCTTTCTACATGACATTTCATGACTGGTTTAAAACATTATCTTCAAATTCAAGCTCTTGTTCCTTGGTGGAAACACGGATGAAGTCTTATTGATACATAGATCTAAGCACATACATAGGTAAGATTATTATCCGTCGCCTTAAAACATTCCCCTAAGAAGTCAGTAAAGAAACCAGGAAAAAAAGGTAAAGGTGAGGAACTTATTCGATATTCGACTATAAATATAGAATTCCATTATATATGCTGCTTTCCAGAAAATGAATTCCCACCTCAGCTATTAATTATTGAATGAATTAGTGTTTACAAGAAAATGAAGATGAATCCTTGTTAAAAAGGAGAATAGAGAGAGAAGCAGCAATAGCTAGCATCGTCATGCAAGGAGAAAAGTAGGGGATCGATCTCTCTTTCCAATCTTTAGTACTGAAAGTTTATATAATACAGGGATTAAATCCTTAAACAAAGAAACTTGGTTAAAATTGTGTATTAGTTAATTAATTGGAAACGCTCGATCCCATTCTCAAAGACATGTTTGTGTCCAAGGGGGCAATATGTGACGTGAGCTCCTATATATTCTCCTAAACATAGATAATTAAGCTTCTTGCACTTTGCACTTTGCTCAATTTGACGGCATTATTTTATTTTTATTTTTTTATAGTGATGATGATTAATTAATTACATATGAGATTAGTGGGTGAATTCATCCAATGAGAGGCTTTCGGCTTTCCCTAAGCTAAATATATGTGCTGTGAAGCTGCAGAAGAGAGGGACGCACGTGTCTTGTGGATGAAATTTCACGTGGGAAGAAGGTATCCGTCCGTCCCAGTCCCATGTGCAAAGACGTGCAGCTTTATGACGATGTTAACCAGTTCTCTTGGTTTATTAGCTTGATGAGTGAAAAATGGCCAACAAAGCCAGCCTAATTGGGGTTGGAGTGGGTTGGGTTGGGGATGCTCAGACACACTCTCTCAGAGACTCAGACACATCCTCTCACACTCTCAGTGGTGGTGGTGGTGCTGCTGTGGCTCTGTCTGGCTTGTTGCTCTGCTCAAAAGTTGCTACTAATAATGCCACCCATTCCATTTTTATTTCTATTTTAAATACAATACATTTATTTGAATTTTGAACTCACGAGATTTACTAATATATGTAAATTTTTATTTGTTTTAAATATATTGCAGCTTTTGAGTTCTATGTTATCATCTCAACCCTGATTATAATTCCCTTAAACCCACCACGCTTGAAACGAACAAGAGTTCGTTATATTATAGGTTGACAAGTCTCCAATTAATTTAAATTAATCCAAGTTTATATGTAAACACTACTGACTTCAATCAAAGGTGATTTCCATATTTTAAAGCACGGTTCATGAACCAAGCCGTTAAACTATACACATCCCTCAACAATGTGATGCATGCGTAAGAAAATAACATATGTGTTCGTTCTTGATGAATAAAATTAACAAGTAGCCAGCTAGCTACCAGAAAACTTGATAGCTACGTAAGATTAATTATAATACACAGATTAATTAATTGTTTTAATGCTTTCAAACTAATATATTGCTAGGGATGGGCAACGGTTATGGCGGGTGGGTAATCGCGGTTATTTATCCATAACCATTTATTCTCATACCCGCATAACCGTTTACCCGTTGGGTACTTGCCTAAACGGTTATACCCATACCCATAACCGTTTATAAACGGTTAACCACACCCATAACCGCGTACCCATTTAACTATAACCGTTTAATACCCGTTTACCCGTTTATCCTTTTTTAACCCGTTTATCATTTCTTTTTCTTTTTTATCATTTATTCATTTTTCACCCGTCTACGTGTTTTTTTAACAACTTGAAAATTAAAAAAAAAAATTGTCTTAATTTTCTTTTTCTAACAATTAAACACCGTTATAGGTACATTCATCATACATTTCCGCATTTTAATTTTTTAAGTCCTTATACCATTCCAATAATTGAAATAATAGTTTACGCACGATATTTTTAACTGTTAACAATGAAGGTAATATAAAATTGGCTAGGTATTCTTGGGTTACGAAAACTGTTAAAAGACAGTATTCTTTGGTTATTTAACTCGGAATGTAAAGTATTAACATAATATATATATATATATATATATATATATATATATATATAATGGACTGTGAAATCATGCACTATAGTCAATAGCATTGATCTAAGTTTTGTCCGATAAAAAATATGGTTTGTGTTAATTTTACATATATAAAATAAATGGGTGAACGGTTATCCGTTTGTAACCGCAGTTAATACCCATAACCGCCCATTTAAATTTCGCGGGTAAACGGTTATACCCATAAATAACCGTTTATTTGTCTAAACGGTTACCCATAACCGTAACCGTTTAATTTAAACAGACGAGTAACCGCGGTTACCCATAACCAATGGGTATTTGCCCATCCCTATATATTGCCCGAAATTACAGGTTATTACTTCTATCAAACACTCATTAGCATCTCAAAGAAGATGCCAAATTCTAAGTGAAATAAAAATGTCATGTCATAAAATTTTAAGGTAAATAAAAGTATAGAACCCCCAATCGATATGTTAATTCAATATCGATTGGCACAGAGATTGCGTGCTGACAATTTTCAAATATGAGAAAATTTGATGTTGTTTATTTTTAAAATATTTTGTTGTGTGAGTCTTAGTAATACACCAATCATACATGAAAACTAGTTTGATTATTTTGTTTTGAAGAGTGGATCATACAAATATTAATTGAATAAGGAAATAAACTGATGTTTTTTTGGGACAAATAATAGCTTTAGAACATCTCCAAATGAGATGTTAAATATGTCAAATAAAATTAAATGACATTCAGACGTTCTCCAATGGATATGCCAAATATGATGTGGCAGTTGAGTCATTTGACTCCTTACTTTTTAGCTGTCTTTTTTGGCAGCAAACAAAGAAGGAGTCAAATATTTTTAATTTAATTTTTTAATTCATGGATCCCTTTAACAAGCAATAGAATAAAAATAAAAATTAATTTTGATTATTTTTTAATAGTTAATGTAACTCTGACCCAAATGTGAGGTTCCATCTCCTTAATATAGATAATATCGTATATTAAAAAACAAAGAACCCTGGGCCTAATAAAATAATAAAATACATATTTGACACATCTATTGGAAAAGAAGAGGATTTAGCACTCGTATTCAATTTGCCACATCAGTTATCAAATATAATTTTGACATATTATTTTTAACATTTCATTTGGAGATGCTCTGAGTGGATTAAATTGTTAAATGTAAGGGGGTTCAGTGAGAACTGAATTCGCACCTAGATGCATAGGCATTATTGTTTTTTATCACTGTGATAAAACTTCATTTGCCAAACAAAAACGTATGAGTTGGAACAAAATAAAATTTGATATTGCCACACAGGTCTTCAAACTTACATTTGACATTGCTATTAGAGATACTCTAAGACTTCAAAATATTATGGCATTTAAACTATTTCATTTTTCTGAATTGGAAATTTATAACTAGTTTTACAAAAGTAGTACATAATTAAAGCAACAAACCTTTTTTTTTTTTCGGTATAATGAAATTCCCCTCATACCATCGAGGGATTTTCTAAAAACTAAAAACAAAAAACAAAAAAAAAAGCAACAAACTTAATAATTAGCTAGTTCAAGAAATGTCATTGGAGAGATGTAAACCAAAAAAAACTTGACATGGAAGTGTAGGGTACCTCAAATTTTTCAATTTTAACTTTTAGTCTGGTCTCGTATTAATTAAGTTGCACTCACTGCTATTGTCGAGGCAAAATCAAGTTTCTATCATTTTCTGCAATTTTCGTTTCATTTTTGACGGTGCCTTCCTGTGAAATGGTCCATCGCTATCTTTGAACAGCGTAGTGAAATTAGATGAAAAGTCAACTCCATCGTAAGAACGTGTGATAAACTGAATTGTACATTAACGGATAAAGATCACAACATAAATTTTTAAATAAATTCTAAAAGGGTTTTTATCACGCCTGATTTTTGAAATAAGGCATTGCAGTTAAAACGACCTTTGAAGTATAAAATTCATCAATTGAGTCCATGAATATGGGTCATGCAATTAATTTGATCATTTCGTTATTTGTCCAATTTCATGAATCAAATGTGATAAAAATTCATTTCAAAATTTGGGCAGTTTTCCACGGTTACAATAGTAGGTGATTAGATCCCGAAACAAAACATATAGGGGGCGTTTGTTTGACCTCGTTAATTGAGACTGGACTGGACTGGACTGGACTATAGTCCCGTGTTTGGTTTGTATTGGGACTAAGTTAAATGGGACTAAAAGGGACTCGAGACCCTCCACAAACCACGGGACTCGCTAAGATCATCTCTGCTTCGCCCCTTTCGCTTCGCCCCTGCTTCTTCTTCTCCGCTCGTGCATCCATTTTCATCTTCTTCCTCATCTCTGCTTCGCCCCTCTACGAGTTCTGGGCTACATTCTTTTGGATCTCAAAGGAATTTTCTTCGATTTGCAGATAGTTGGGAGGAAATGGGCATTGTGGGGGCGATTTGCTTCGAGCATCGTCGTGACCGCCATGGATGCCAAGCCCTTGCAAGCTTCAATTCCCAACGCTTCAGCCCACAACGCATCAAGGCCTTCAATGCCCACTTCCGATTTGGTCCCCCCACCATTTTTAACATGCTGATAATTTTTTCCCGATCAAATCCTTGAAGAAAACTGCTCCATCCTCTCCAAGTTTCTTATTCTTATGCAACCTCTCCCATCAGGCAAAGACGATTGCTTTTTTTTTTTCCTCAATTTTTTTAAAAAAAATTTCACATGGGTTTGCTTGGTGCTATGTTGTTGCTGATTAGCGTCATAAAAAATTGGAAATTCTAAGGAAATTAATCAAAATATATAGTTTCTTGGTGCTATGTTGGTGCCATATTGTTTGCTTGGTGCGACATTGTTGCTGATTAGGGCTATTAGTTTTGTTAATATCTTAATGGAAAAGGAATTAAAATGGAACTATTTTTTTTTGGTAAAAAAAAAGGATTTATTTTCATATTCTGTTTTTTAGTCCGACACTGCACCAAACGCTTCACGTCCGACACTGCACCAAACGCTTCACTAAGTCAGTTCAACTCAGTCTAGCCTAAGCCAGTCCAACTTAGTCCCTGAACCTAGTCCAGTTCGAGATAGTCCAATACAACAAACGCACCCATAGATTATGGCACAAATGGTTTAAATTAAGCTTAATAATTAGATACAAGGATGGAAGAATGAGAAAAGCTAAAAGCTTGATCCAGTAACTGGGAACAAACAACTTGTGCAGAAGTGGGTATGGATCAAAAGACTTGCCTTCGGAATTTCTTTCGATTGAGCCCACCCCACCGCATCCACCAGCCTTTGCAAAAGCTAATCAGTCGTCCTTTAAATATTTCTCGACTAAAGAATACAAATTCCAAAGTCAGATGTATATATAGCTTTTGTATTTTTAATATACAAAAGGAATTACAAAGAAAAGCTTGTAGGACACATAGAATCAGAAAAATCTCACAACCAAGTTAAACAAGCTTATGGAGGAAGAGAATGTATCCAAATACTTTAATTTGTATAGAAGATTGCCCATCAGAAGTTAATATCCACAACAATCAGCCTCCCAAGAACACATGGTGGAATGTAATACTCTAAAATTGAGACGCCGGTCATCTTTAGATATCGAATACAGATATACGAATTTTCCATGAATGAAATGAAGCACGCACCCAAACAACATCAAGGATGCCCTTTAAAAGACCAAATTCCCTTAGTTAAGACTTATTGCATTCTATCAACAAGAGCTTGGCCTTCAACATTTTGAGTCAAGCACGGATGTACATTGGGATTAAGGTGATCTCAAGACCACTTGAAATTTGGGAAAAACGTATGTGAATGTCCTTTGGGGCAGTAGCGGAGTTAGAATTTTAGGTAGGGGGCCTCACATAAATGTTAAAAAAAATAGATAGTATCTACAAGAGAATATAATTCATGCTTGGAGTTGTGAGCTTAAACCTTTTGAGGTGCTAAATGTTTTTTTTTTTCTATGTTGAAAACTTGAAATTAACTAGGGAAAAGCCAAGTAGGGAGACCATGAAAAATGCTAAGGAGACTATATTTTGGGGACCACATAATGTGATGGTTGATTATTGAATTCATTTTTTAATGAATTAAAGTAGTCCAATTATTTACCGCTAATCATCATGTAGTCTCAAAGTATGGCTCAAGCAAATGGTCTATTTAGCATCACACCAGGTCAATATATAATAGATTGTGTATTTTCTAAACAAAATAAGAAGAATGGATTGGGAATTTGGAGAGCAAAATATATGAAATTTTAAAAATTTAGTAAAAAGTTAAAGTGAACTGAGAGATTTACAAATCTTAATATTGTTGTGGGTTGAGAATTTGAAGGACAAAGTATATGAAATTTCAAAAAAGAGAGAAGGAAAAGCTCAAAGTTTATTTTCTAGTTAATATGATTTCCTATTATGTTTTTATTATCATTAGATTTCTAATTACTAGTAGAATTAGGGTTTCACTCCTTTGTAAAGGACGATCTTGAAAAACAACAAAGGCATTAAAACTCATGAGCTTCATTCTATTACACTTTCCACGAATTTCACTTAATATTCCAAAAATGGTCAGACCTAGCCATATTCAGCAAAAGTTGGAAGATAAGAAGTTCACTTCGTAAATAGTGGTATGAAAAATGCTAGAAGCCTTATGATGGCTTGTGCTTCAAGCAACCTATTGCGATTTTTTTGTAATTGTATACACTAATCTTATGCTAAGAGTAGAAGGTTTAAAGATAAGACACAAAGAGATGAACAAAAAACCTTTAACCATCGAGACAATCCACCCTAAATTAACTGATATACTTTTAATATACATTGTTGTTGCAATGCCAAGGAGTTTGAGAGGTGCAAATATATATGAGTCCCTGAAACTGTAAACTGATTAAATCTTTAACCCCCTAAAAACAAGGCAACGGAAACAAAACAAAAAAACAATATTGAATTAGATATACATGCATATACTTGGGCTCTGTTTGTTTGGGGTTTCGATGTTGGATGTGGATGTGGTATTGGTAATTTGGTAAATGGTTGGGTCCTCTCCTCCCTCGTTATGTCCTTTTTCCATTTGAATACTTACGATTAAATCATTTTAATATTTTAATATTAAATTTTTTATATAAAAAGAAAAATAGAGAGAAAAATGAAAGAGAATAAAAGAAAATGAATAGAGATTTGAAAGAAATAAAATTTTACACCATGCTATATATATATATATATATATATATATACGTGTGTGTGTGTGTGTGTCAGAAGGAGATCCATTGCCACACCAACTGTTATGGCTTGTTTTTGTCTTGGCCTGCTGAGATAATTGCACATGTATTTGCTGCCCAGTCATCCGTCATCAGTCAGCGGGGAGGGCTTTGTGCGTAATTATGCACATCATCAGGCATCAGCTATGAGCACATGCAACATATGATTGTCCGCAGTAGCAGGACAGGAGCAGGATTACTTTGATGAGTTGGTCTACGTATAAGCCAACTTCTAGCTACCTAGATACCTATTTGGAAATGTATACACTTTATATATTATATCTAAATTTTCAGTTTTCTGGTTTCCAAGTTACAGGCTTACAGCTCATGTGAGAATTCAGATGAAACGTGATACAGGAGGATATGCTATACAGTTTCAAAAACTGGCATTTTTATATTTGTAGATGGTAGTTATAACCTATGGCTTCATTTATTTCTATTCATAGAGGCCATCGACCAGAGGTTTTTTAGTGTCATAATATATGTCGAAGGGTATTAAGAAATATATTCTCATAGTATGACAAATCTGTTGAATTCCGGATAGAGGGAAATGAGAAAAGTAATTTAAATAGAATTAGTCCACTCTAACTAATACAAATGTTTTTTTGTGATAAAACCCTACACCTGATGGATTGTGCATACGGTAATTACCAAGTTAGAGACAATATCGGTGTTGTTGGAAGTGGGCCTTTGGCCCGTCTCTCTGATAATTTCTACATGGTATCAGACCTAGAGAGTGGGCCAGTACTGCCACGTGATGGGTGGGTCCCCTTGGCCTCATGCGATGATGGTGCCCTTGGTTCTGCGTGTAGGGTGAGCCTCCTTGGCTCTATGTGGTTGCCGATGTGTGGATCATCTGCCACGTGAGGTGAGTCTCCTTGGCTCCACGTGATTGCCGATGTGTAGATATCCACGTGTGACTCACAAAAATAGAGTCTCACGTGCAGGGGCGTGTTGAATCTCACATCAACGACGATGGTGCCCTTGGTCCCGCGTGTTGGGTGAGTCTCCTTGGCTCAACGTGGTTGCCGATGTGTGGATCACCTGCCACATGAGGTGAGTCTCTTTGGCTCCACGTGGTTGCCGATGTGTAGATCTCCATGTGTGACTCACAAAAATGGAGTCTCACGTGCAGGGGTGTGTTAAATCCCACATCGGCTAGAGGGAAAGGAGAAAAGCAATTTAAATAGAATTATCCCACTCTAACTAACACCGAGGCTTTTTTGTGGTAAAACCCCACATGAATTGTGTGTAGTGGTAATTACCAAGTTGGAGACAATATCGGTGTTGTTGGAAGTGGGTCTTCGGCCCGTCTCTCTGATAATTTCTACAAAATCAACATTGTTTTGCAGATATATCATAACACAAAATGTATCACCTCATGTTCTATGTACACATACAAATTTCGCATGATTGATGACCTTTAAAGTGCCCTTCTTAAAACGGATGTGTTTGCCCAAGCCTGATCACCCTACATGAACGTAGTAAGAACATGCAAGGGGGCTTGTGTACGCAGATGATGGTTAGGCTATAATGCAACTAGAGTTTAGAATTTTGCAATATGCATTTGCATGTATTGGTGAGTCATCTATATAGTTAGCTAAAAAATTGTAACTAAAATCTCTACTTACGTACAAATAATTTTGATGAACTTTGTAATAGAACCTTTTTGAAAATTTTGAACTACAATGATCCCTTTTGATATATATATATATATATATATATATATATATATATATATATATTTAAGTCTAATGAACAAAGGATGATGTTGTAAAAAATCAACCAACTCACAATTTTCTCTTATAACCAACCATTAAGGTACGGTAAGATATTATCCTTACAATATTCAAATTACGAGAGAAGGACAAGATGACACACTCTCCAAATCCATGTTATATCAAGTAACTAGGAGACTTAATTTTACATTTACTTGTTAAATCATGAATCAATTTCCAGTTTAATAATTAAGTACATTTGCATCACGAATCATTGTCCAATGATCAATCAACTTGAAACATATATCAAGATTGGTAACCAACCAAAAATAAATAAAATTTAAAATCTGAAACCAAAAATAACATGTTGGAGTTTTGAGCTCCTTTAAGTCCCACATCGGAGAACTCAAGGGAACTTGAGGTCCTTATATTAAGTTAGTCTCCTTAATTAGTGATTAGGTGTTGGACCATTTGAAATGAGGAATTAGGTTTGGGCCACTAATTGTAAAGATTGGGCTTGATGATTTTTTATACCATAATATTAATTTAAATATTAATTAATCAAGATAAGGGCCTTGGGGTACTTGGGGGCCTAAGAAGTTAAAATTAATTAGAAATCATTCATTTTAATTTCGAATTAAGGTTTTTAATTAAATTAATTAAAAAACATTTTGATTAATAAACACAATCCAAAAGGTATTTGAAGAGGTATGAAAGAGTCTATATAACTAAAGTCTTAGTTCCATCATAAATCATCTTTTCTTCCTTCTTATCTTCCTTACAAACTTTTCAGAGAGTAAACACACAAAGCAATTCGCTAGAATTCTATCATCCGGTGCGGGTTGTATAATTAGGTAGTTGTATCCTGATCGAGCAAACGTTGTAGAACCACAAGCACAAGAGTGTGACAGAAATACTGTTCGAAGGACATAGCTTTTGCGCTAGCCTCTACCTGTTGTAATATGAAGTTAGTACCATTTTAATTTCTGTATTTCATTCTGTACAGCAAGTATTTTTGGTTAATAAAGTATTAGAATTTCGAGTTCTGTTATTTTTTATTTATTCTAACATAGATTGCTTTTTCCTCCTCTTATAAGTTCTGTATGCACGCGCATGCTTCTGCGTCGCAAAGAATGGTTGCGTTTGCAATTAAGATTTGATGACCCCCAACCCTAATGAACTGGCGGGTTTGAGGGAGACAGTGTGCATGAGGTCACCGATGTGAAGATTGTGTTGTCCCATTGGAATTCTTCGAATTCCAAACCTGTCCACCACGCTAAGGGATTTGCACACATGAATGTTGATTCGCACCCGCCGTTGAGCCCTGGCCGGAACATACACTTTCTCAAAGGTAACCAGCTGCTTGTGAGGTGCCCAGTCCTGTGCTGGAGGGGTAGAGAACACTAGCAAAGTGTGAGACCCGTCTCTGTTACCCACATTTCTCACGTCAACGTCAAAACCCACTGAAACCCTGTTGCACTTTGCATGCGTTACTCGGATCGCCTTGACATTGTCCGAATCCATGGTTGCGGTTGTGTTTTGAGAGGCGCGATGCCGGCCATCAAGCTGGATTCCAACCACAGTGGGTGCGGTGCCGGCTGCTATGCTAAGAACAAATTTGGTGTAGCTCAATCCGTGCCCAAACGGGTACACCACTGGCCCTCTGTAGAATCTATAGGTTCTTCCCGGGTACCCTTTTGATGGGCTTGACCTCATGTCCATCGATGTCATTGCCAAATTGTTAAGATACTCCTCTGGGTACCACGTCATAGGAAGCTTTCCTCCTGAGATTTGGATTGACAAGCGTACATTAGGAAATGAATGATGGTCTTTTTGGACTGTTGATAACAGTTCCGAAGTAGAAAACAAAAGAGAAATATTAAAGGCTAGTGCCTGGACCTGGGTTTGTGATTCCAAACAGAACACGAGCAATGGCTGCTCCACCAGCTTGGCCCGGGTAACCGGCCCATACAATTCCAGCGATGCGCGGGTCATTGTTAGCAAAAGACACGTCAATTGAGCCACCAGACATCAATACCAGAATAGTTGGGCCTTTGGATGCTGCAGCAACCTTTGATATGAGGTCTTGCTGTCGTCCAGGTAAAAGCAGCCCGGCTCGGTCTCTGAATTCAGCCTCAATGGACTGATCAAGCCCCATCACCAGAACACTCGCATCCGCTTCCCGGGATGCGTCGATGGCTGCTTCGAATAGCGTGTCGTTGGCACAGGCGACGTCCGCACAACCCGCCCGGTGAATTGTCCTTGCAAAATTCCCAAGCCCTTGCAGGGGCGTAGTGTATCCACATGCCACACCTAGCAGTAATCAAATTGTAACAATTCAGAAAATTTAAGTATTGTATTACACGTTAAGATATCGTATAATGGGACACGTGATATGGTCGCATGTTTTTATTTATTATTCCCCTTTCTGTTAGTGCAACGCCTACCGGCATAGTTGCCAAGCATAGTGAGAGTGACATCAGAGTTGGGGCCGATGACAGCAACAGTGCTGTGACGACGGGTGGACAAAGGGAGCGAGAGCCCGTGATTCTTGAGGAGGACGACACCTTGCGCGGCGGCCTCAAGTGCGAGATCCTGATGAGGTGGGCTGCATACGTCTTTGGGGCCCAATCTGGCATAGGACCCGCGGTCTCCATCAAACATCCCGAGTCTCATTTGGACTGTCACAGTATTCACCAATGCATTGCTGATGTCAACCTCCTTCAACAACCCCTTGTTCACTGCTTCCTCCGAGTGCACGGCCAGGAATGGCCCACAATCTAAATCCAATCCCGCTTTAATGGCAGCGGCAGCGGCTTCTTCCGGCGTTGAGGTGTAGTGTTGGCTATTATAGAACACCCCCACTGAGTCGCAATCAGACACAATGTAGCTGCCACCGAATATTTCAATTAAATCAAAATCCCATGAGGGTGCTTAGTTAATTAGTTAAGTAATGGCGATTAATTACCCGTCGAGGCGCCATGCGCCGCGTACAGTTTTTTTGAGGAGATTAGGGTCGGCACAGGTTGGGACACCATTGACCTGATTGTAAGAACACATGACACTGGCCACCTTTCCTTCCTTGACGCACATCCTGAAAGGCACATCGAATGTGTCCTCCATGTCCTGCTTGCTCACCTGCCAATTCCAAATGCCATGCATTGTCCAATTTCAAACATGCACTAGTGTTTCACCCGCATGTGATGAAAATTTCTACGAAGTGCAGCATACATGAAAAGATAATCCCTCTAAAGTAAATATGTATATAGTAATCATAATGCAATGCTTGTATCATTACTCATATGCCCTAATTGCTTCAGCGGAAGTTGTGCACAAATCCACCAGCAGTATTATATACTGTCCGACAGTTTGATAATAGGGTCATTTTGGCTCCGGTACCTAATCAACCTAACCGTTAGACTGAAACCTTGTTTGTTTAAATATTTTGATCGAAGTCCTTAACATCATTTAAGAGATTTAACTAATGCATTTAATGTCTCACAAATTATGAAATTTAAACAAATTAAAATAATATTTTTAAAATACAATAAATACTTAAAAATAAATATTAGAGTAATATTTTTCTTCACAAAATTATAGCAAGAAAATAATGTACTCACATAATTAACATATTTTAAAAAATAACTACTAATATATTTTAAAACATAAAATAAATACATATAATAAGCATGGGTACATTTAGCAAAATTAAAAATGGGTACAAATAAATTTAAAATATGGGTACAAATACAAATAAAACTTTTAAAACTATGGACACAAAAAGAAATTAATATATGGGTACAAATTAAAATTGAAAAGAAAAAATGGTACAAACTAAAAATAAAAATATATGATAAAAAATTTAGCCATAAATATAAATATACCAAATGTAACATTTCTAACACTAAATAAATATATTTAGAAATAAAAAATATTTTATTATTGAAATAATTAATGACGTTTATTAATACCTAAGGACCTTGATCAAAACTTGAAAATGAACAAGATTTTAATCAATGAAATAACAAAAAAAAAAAAGGAATGAGAATCTAATTTAAAATGTAAAGACAGAGTGAAAAAATAAACTTGAGAAAGATACTTTGGGAGGATAGAAGTGCACTCGAGGTGGAGAGTAACTTTTGAGGTGATACACTACAATGGTGGTTCTTGCTAATCACACAACGTCTTATACTGAAAAACTTACATGCATGTGACATATGTTGTATGATTGACATGAGAATACCACAATAGCGTTTTGTGTATGCCATGAGAGTTTGTCTTCTCCTCATGATGGGATCGGGTTGTTGGGCAGTTAATAAGTATTAAGAATGGCTGCAGGTGCAGGTTGGTAGCAGACTCCCAAGTCTCATTTCGTAGTCACATGCGCATGGCCATAAATTTCAAAGAGTGGATCACCAACTTAGTGATGACACGTGAGTCATATAGATATAAATACACACACACACACACACAAATATAACTGCTACCCTAAATTATTAGATTACCAAATAACTTCAATTAATCATGCTAGAGACTCAAAATTAAGTATGAAATACTTTAACCAAACAATGGGCGGTCATTTAAGGAGAAAAGTCAACTGTAATAGACCTTCACTCTATACTCCATGAATGCATATGTGATGTTGTTAGCAGTTGCGTACGTACTTACCCTAGCGTTAAAGTGAAAACGATCAACTCCGTTCCAGTTGTCGAGGTCATAAGCAGTGAAGTGCTTACAACAAGCCGCCACCTTCAACCGGTTGCCGTCATTTCCCTGCAACCCCCTAACGTAGCTGGCAGCATATCTACCCACTACGGTTGGGTCTTCACCGGGAGTCTCCTGTGCGCGGCCCCACCGTGGGTCTCTCAGTATGTTCACATTTGGGCTCCAATACGTGAGGCCAGCCACACCCCCGTTGTACATTGCTCTTGCTTCGTCTGATACGACCTGCTCCATGCATACATCAGTCATAAATATACCTACTCATGCTAGAAGACGCACGCTAGTTACAATTTTTCATTGGAATACTTGCCATGATCCAGGTTGAGAGAAATTACCCATCCAATTGAGTACCAGTACCAGTACTGGATCTGGATGAAACATAAATTTTATGCTTTACAGCTTCTGCACCATGGCATGGGCTTGAAATTTGAAAAGTATAAAGCAGTTGACCTACCAGTTACCATTTTTTAATATATCCGTATCTCAACCAAGAAAAATTTTATTAGGACAATTTAATAGCATGATAGGTTAGAGCACTTCACTTTTACAAAAAAATAAAACATATTATTTGCATTTAATTATTATCCGATCTCACGCATGCATGAGCCTCTACCAGTTACCATTTTTTATTGTGTCTTTAACTGATCACGTGATCAGACGATCTTGTCAAGTTTTCTTCAATTTTAACGTCCATTTTACATTGATGAATTTACGGTAAAAAGCTTGACAGTTGAGAAACAAGAAAAAAATAAGAATAAACAAGCAACTTGTTTGTATACAACAGCCTGCGTGCCTTTCATGAAGCTAATCTTAGTTAACATCGCACCATAAATCTGCCTTTTCAATATTTTATAATTGTGAGAAAATAATTAAAGTGGAACAATGCTAAGTCTGTGCGTATATGTGACATACGTTCACACACTGTGTAATCCCTGTTTTGTTTTATGTAGGATGTCACTATACTGCTTTCCCAGAGATTCGTCTCTCTATTTTATTGCTAATCTTGGGTTCTGGATTTTGGTTTAATAATAGATGTTTAATAACCAAAAGCTGCATGCCACAGCCCAAAAGCCAAAAGCGCAAGCCTTTTTTTTCCACTCTTCAAAGATATTTCAATGTTACCGAATGAACTAAAATTAATCGAAACAAGAATATTAAAAATAGAAAACAAACTCACCCGTCCGATGGCTTCCCACAAAGAAGCATTGAAGGAAGCAGCGGTTGTGATGACTTGTGGGAAGCTAGTGGCACTAGGGAAGACCCCACCAAACTTAGTCCCGGGGCCCACATTGGAAACGCCGTGAAGTGCCTCGGACCACCACTCGTAGCCTTTGATGCCAAGGCGTGGGACGGGCAGAGCAGTGTTCACCAGCAGCTTAACCTTCTCTTGCAATGTCAACCTTCCGAGAAGGTCCCTCACTCTGTCTTGCACGGGCAATGTCGCACGGCAGAATGGCAAGTCCTTGGTCGCCGCATCTTTTGGGTTGCAAGCAAAGGACTCATCGCCTTCGCAAGTTTTGGGTTGTTCGAAAACGCCCCAAACTAAAAGTAAAAGGAGGAGAAAGCTGCAGAGCTTAATAATGGCGGGCGTGGGAGTAGTCATGAATTAATCTGTAATTAGCCAAGCAACCCACTCCGCAGCGAGCCCTGAAACAATTGTGTGTTTCAGAAGGGATGGGCGCTGTGAGAGGCAAAAGTGATCTAGTATATATAGCCATTCGCCACACTGCAGCTGGCATACATGAGACGGATGATGTAAGACAAGCGCATTGATGCATGCTTAGAACATTGGATATTCAAATGAGCAATGTTCGGTAGATTAAATTTTTGACCAAATTTGTCAATCATATGATGTGTCACCAATAGAAAATAAACACGTTAATCAACTTTTAAGTAATAATTCAATCTTCAACAACCTCATATGTTAGTTAATGACAATAATAATGTGATTTGTAGGCAGATGTAACTTCTTGTTTTACAAAATAAAAATTCTATGACATTAGAATTTGACTACTAGGTCTTTATTTGCCTTGCCCAAATTATTGGACCTTTTACTAAATAAATGTTATTCATGTGCTTGACTTGAATGAATTTAACATGTAAGAAAACATAGTCTCTTGATTATAAATTTCACATTTAGAAAATTAAACTATTACATAGTAATTCAAATAATAGTGAGCCTCTTCATTTTTTAACGTTAATGAATATTATTATAATAATAATAACAAAACGTCATGATTGAATTTACCAGCTACCATTCCATTAGAAAATCTAACAAGAGTAACTTCGAAAGCAAGTTAAATGAATAAACGGAGAAGATGAGAAGAGTAGGTTTTTGTAGGGCATCCGACGGCACTCATGGCAGACGTTAATTGGATTGATCAAACAGGGATAGGCATTCCCTTTCCAAGAAATGTCGGGTCCGACATAGAAAAGAGAAATTATTAGAGTATTGGGTGGTGAAGTTAGATAATCTAACTGCTTATAATACAAGTATGTTGGTTATAAAGGTCCAATACATTTAACCACCAGGAATATACATCAAGTTCTACCACTGCCAGATTACTTGTTCAATTATCTAACTTGTTTCTAAAGCATAAACATTGACAACTAACAATGCAGAGAAAATCTTGTTTTATTTTTTATAGAAAAGGGGATGCTAGTAGTGGCAAATATCAACTGAGCAATGCTATATGATTGGGGTTGCACTTGCATTACTTTACTTTTGTATTTGTATCAACTGAGCAATCAAAAAGCATTCCTTAAATTCTGTTACCAAAACTGGATAAGAAAAAGAAAGCATTGTTATTGTTTTCTTAAAACTAAAAAAATAAAATAAAATAAAATACAGAAATTCATTTCGGATTAAATAGCATGGTATTGGCATGGGCGTCTTGGACTTGCTCTACATTGGATAATACGAGTGCGGAGCTGCTATGCTAAGATTTCCTCTGCCCACCCCTGCCTGGATTTTTGTATTGACATGTGTCATTTCTCTTGGCACCAAGATTTCCTCTGCCCAAGCCTCTTCGGTTTGAATGATTTTTGAAAGAATTTGGAAGGAATGATCTTCAAATAAATATTAATAGATTAAACAGTTTCAATCATTAGGTTTATTCACACCAAATACATTATTAGGTTTATTCAAATCAAATACATTATTCACAAATTGAGGATATGTGCATTAGCCACATGAAAAGATGCAAGTATTATCTACTGTATATTATATGGTCTGTTCGTGCATTAATATTATTATCAATAGATAAGGATCTTCTTCTCTCTTAATCTTTATTTCCTTTTTTCTCATTCTATTTGAATAGTTACTGATAAATCACATCAATATCTTATATTAATTTTTTTATAAAGACAAAAAATAATGTGCGATAGGAGGGAATGAAAAAGAACGAGAATAGAAGAGAAGAAAATCATATTCTATTATTAATACTAGAATATACAGTTGTTGTGTCATGTGGAAAAGAAAAAAAATACAGCAACTTGTGTTGTGTGTAGTCTCTTTACTGGTAACATATTTATATATTATATAATCACACACAAAATGGCTTTTGTCTTTGTGGTTATCTTGGAAGATGCCCAACAATGCAATGCAACTGGAAAGGACCAGGTCTAATCAGTCTGTCCTTCAATTTCGAGCAATTTTCCACTCCCATATCTTCCTCATCCTCTAGCGACCATTTTTTTATTCATTTCATTTTTTATTAAACCATATATAACAACATGAAATATTGATAGATGAAAAGAGTGTTGAATTCGAAATATTAAAATATCATGCATGCATGTAATGACACACACACATTTATGCAGGTGATCACAACACAAGGGAAATGTTGTTTTTGGTATTGAATTTGATTGGCCAGTTGGTGGCGCCCCACAACGTCAAGCCTACGACCACAAATCGTGGATGTTATGCGACCACGGAGTCATGAATAAATTAGCCAAAGCTCATAGTGTTGTATGCCTTTTGGGCTCCCACTGCACTGCAGTCTGCCTGCCTATGCGCGCACGCAGGCGAAATTTGATAGGATGGCGACAGGTTGAGCCTGATTGTGTACATATATCAGATGTTTTCATATATGCAAGTAGTATGTGTAATTGTGTATATTGCAGCGTCCCAAATAACACTAGATTATTAATAGTTGAATAATCCAAGTGATTCTAAGACTGGTGATAGAATTTTTACTATCTACAAAAGTAGGGATAAAAACACTTAAAAATACTTGTAAGAGTACAAAATTATTATAGTATAGCAACTCAAGCAAGATCATTTTCCACATAAATTGAATGAATAATTTGTATTTAACCTAATCATTAGCTAATTATTTAGAACAAAGTTTCGAAAAGGTTGATTTTAGAATTTAAAATAAAACAATTAAATAGATCAACAAAGTAAAGAAAGCAAAAGAAAAAAGGTTTTGGAAAACAATTTAAACACTAGAGTTCCGCCGTCACCATTAACAATCCTATGCAATTTTACCAATTACTTATGAATTTCTACATACATGCTTTGATTATTTTCCTCGTGATGTTCAAGTGAAAACGTATATCTAACATGCAATCCGTCTGTGATGTTCAGATCAAATATAAACATGCATGACTCATTAAACTTTGTGAAAACTCTTTGAAAAACCATGCAACCCTTAAGAGCGTGATGTTCGCCTTAAGCGAACTTACAATTACTAATCACAAGAAGCCCTCCTCAATTTCAGGGTGATGTTCCAACAGAAATTGCATCAAATTACTTGTCTAAATACCCTAATGGTCGCGAATCACTAAGACAATTAGATAGTTTAATCGCGATTATTAATAATTCAAAGCAAGCATGCATCCATTCATAAGCAAATTAATAAAATCACATATTCATGTTTTTATTTTTATTTTTGATCAAATGTAACATTCATTACCAACAACAAACAGTACAACACAAAGGACCAAAATATACAACACAAAGGCCCAAAAACGAAACAAACAAACAAACAATAGCGGCCCAACCAAAAGTTGAGACCAAAACAAAAGAAAACCCAGAAACATCTAATTCCGCTGCATTTTTCGCCACCACCGCCACTGCAACCACCAAAACAGCAGCCGTGCATATTGATACCAGCAGCCAAATCCAAATTCTTGCCCTAAATTAAGCCGCTCCTAATCAATACCAGCAGCCAAATCCAAGCTTCACTCTAAGCATAGCTACTGTCACATCCAAGTCTGACTTCGCAGTAGCACGATATTGTCCGCTTTGGGCCACGCCCTCACGATTTTGTTTCTGAAAACTCACACGAGAACTTCCCAGTGGGTCACCCATCCTAGGAATGCTCTTGCCCGAACTCGCTTAACTTCGGAGTTCTGATGGAATCCGAAGCCAGTGAATTCCCAAAATGCCTCGTTCTATAGGGAGGGTAACATGTACATATAAGACACATCACCCCCTCTCTGTTGGTCGATGTGAGATCTAACAATCCATCCCCTTAGGGGCCCGACGTCCTGATCGGCACATCCGCACCGAACGGCAGAGTGGCTCTGATACCATTCTGTCACATCTTAGTCCGGCTCCGCCGTAACAGGATATTATCCGCTTTGCAGTCTCACGAATTTGTTCTTGGGTTTTGGCACGAGAACTTCCCAAGGGGTCACCTATCCTAGGAATGCTCTCGCCCGAACTTGCCTAACTTCAGAGTTCCGATGGAATCCGAAGCCAGTGAGTTCCCAAAAGGCCTCGTGCTATAGGGAGATGAGCATGTACATATAAGGCACATCACCCCCCTCCGTTGGTCGGTGTTGGAACTAACAATCCACCCCCCTTAGGGGCCCGACGTCATCGTCGGCACATCCGCACCGAACGGCAGAGTGGCTCTGATACTATTCTGTCACATCCCAGTCCGGCTCCACCGTAGCACGATATTGTCCGCTTTGGGCCACACCCTCACGGTTTTGTTTTTGGAAACTCACACGAGAACTTTCCAGTTGGTCACCCATCCTAGGAATGCTCTCGCCCGAACTCGCTTAACTTCGGAGTTTCAATGGAATCCGAAGCCAATGAGTTCCCAAAAGGCCTCGTGCTATAGGGAGGGGAGCATGTACATATAAGGCACATCACCCCCTCTCCGTTGGTCGGTGTGGGATCTAACAATCCACCCATTTAGGGGCCTGACGTCCTCGTCGACATATCTGCACCTAATGACAGAGTGGCTCACCGCAACAACTCGCAGTCAAGGGTGACTGAAGCTCGGAAATTGGATGAAAATGGATGAGAGACAACAGAGGGGAGAGAAGAAGGCAAATCAGCCAAGAAACCTAAGGAAAAAACAGCAGATGGAAGAAGAGAAAGAAAGGAAGAAAGAACCAAAAGAAAACCCACCGATCCCAGCCGTAGCTAGGATCAGCGGTAGCAGAAGGGGACTCGATCGAGAACCACTTACACAGATTGGTGAGAATCACCCTCAACAAGAGGGAAGGTCTCTCACAGAGAGAGAAAAAAATCAGTTTGGCAATGGTTTTCAGTTCTAAAAAGCCAATCACATATTCATGTTAAGGCTCGTGAATTCGCCTTTGCAAAAGGACTAGTTATGAACAATCATAATAAAAGCTAAAGAAAATATCATTAACTAGAAAAATGATTGAAAACACCTTGTAGGTAAAAAGTCTAAAATTCTCCCAAGTAATGCATCTATCCTCCCTAACCCTAATGGCTAAATAGTTTTATTTATACTACTAGAAAATGTCTTCTAAAAACTAGGAAACGCAATAGAATATGATAACTAGGAAATACATGCCTATTCTAACTTTGGAAAATCTGCCCAGCCACAAAGAATCCCACGTTTCTAGATCTTTAAGGCTCCAAAACAGGCCCAAAATAGATAGAATTAAAGCTTGAGATGTCCCAAACATAATTGCGGAAGGCCTCGAACACAACATACATCATCTTGGATGCCAAAAAGCCCAAATAAGTCCAAAATGTGACTTTGGCGGCACTGCGCGCTGCTCCTTTATTTCATCGCCATAATTAAACCGCTTGATATAAAAGTCTGAAATTTTGATATGAACACGTTGGAAGACTAATGAACATTCTCCAATTGGAATCACTTCAAAATTCATCTGTTTGAATATGTTTTGCACAAGAGGAAATCGAATATCCTACATTGGAAATATAATTCAAAGTATCAAAATTCTACCAAAATAACCAATAAATTAATACTAAGATTAGGGTAAAATATATTGTATAATGTTGGCACGTCAACAAGCATTTTCCGCTCTGATTGCCCACCAGTTTAGGGTTTAGGGTTTAGGATTTAGGATTTTGAGTTTAGCACAATAAACACAAGTTTTAAAGAAAGATGCCTGTATGTACCATTTTCCTAATTGTACGAGTGTGTTGACAACTTACCGAACATGAAGGTACAATCATTGACTAAACGCAACTATATATATAATAGGTTGTCCATATAGTCGATTAATTGGCTGGATTGCACTGATCGATACAAGTTAGTATTATGTGGTCAATTTCTTCCCTGGACCTACCCGGAGGACTGGAAGCAGCATATGTATATATGTATCATGATCAGTTAATCAAAAGGCATATTATTCGGTGGTCTTGATTATATTGCTTGCTTATTAGTTGGGATTGGATCGTATACCTAACTGTGTCATGATTATTGCTCTGGATCGGATCCTATAATTCGCTAACAAAATGATGATATTGTAAGAGTAAAAATCCCATGGATAAGTCCCATTCTCAATTATCTGTTTGAAGAATCATGTCCATTTATCCATCGCCTCCTTTCTTTTTCTCAACTCTCAACTCTTAGGACAATGCCAAAAAAGAAGTCGTGGACACTGCAATAAAGGGAGTACTCCGAGTCTTTATCAATTAATTTATATATGAAAATAGCTCTCTACATCCTCACATATACACGGTAAATGAATTCATCCATGCACAATTGCAGGCATGACTGATGACTCCAAACAAGCCTTAATTAATCATATTATCAGAAGACTATATATATGTGTGCATAATGAATTTCATGCATGTTGCTTATACAAATAGATAGCAATGTTAAAACTTTATAAAAATTGACGTAATGTGACAAGAGAATGAAACCAAACGATGCCGGTAAAAACAAGTAAATTATAATGGATTAGAAAGTCTGAGAAAACCTAAAAAATTATTGATAAGATAACAAAAACTTTAAAGTCCTATTTATAATTATGTCTTTTAGCCCTAGAATGAAAAAAATTAAACAAATAACAAAATACCAAAAGCGTCCTTAAACATTTCAAAAATCACTACAATATCGTTGTTCTCTTCAAAACGGTGGATCATGAGCTCAAATCTGCAAAGCTTTAGTATTGATACGCGTTTCGACTTGATCTTCAATCCACTCGGTTATTTGATCTACATCAGAAATCTTCCGTTGTGATGAATGTCATTTTATTTTTTTAAATTATTCACTTCATAATTCATTTCCTCCGTTTCCAAAATCCTGAGAAATGTATGTGAATTATTATCGCTCGATATACATCATCGCCTACTCCTATTCCTAGTTTCCTACCGTGAAAGAGAGATCACTTTTCGTATCATTCATTACCTTAATTCAAGAGAGATGGTGCTAAACTTGTTCAAAATCAAACAAATAAACAATAAAGAGACTATTAAGGGCAAGTACCATAGTAATTGAGGAGAACATTACGGAATCAAAGAATAAATTCTAAATCTAATTTATTGGCAAAAAATCTGTTCAAGCCATAATATCAAATTAATTCACGAAAACACTGATGACCGTCATTTTTATTCCCCCCCCCCCCCCCCCATAATCTAGGTTATTAGAAAACTCATTCAATCAAAAGCTATTGCATAAACCGAGGGCCATTGAAAATTGGAATAGCCTAGTAGCACTATTGTATTGTGTGATCGATGTCTTGCTTAATCCCTAGATCAGACAAGTTTGCATCCCCTAAGGCTAAGACTAAGACGGGTTGGAAACACTTGATGCGTGTGGTTCGCTCAAAACTGCCCCTTGGCCTTGTGAGGCGATCATCAAATCTCCATCTTAATTCCCATTACGATTCTAGTACTCGTCCTTTCCTCCAGCACCACCACTATTACCGTCAATACAATCACTACTGCTACCAGGAGCATCTGTCGACCCGAAAGAGCCTTTTGCTATCACGCACGGAAGGAGGCTGCAAGGACGACAAACCCCTCATACTTGCTCCAAGTCCAAGCCTTTTAATGGGCAGGTCGCAAGACGAAATGAAGGGTTCACAAAGTAGCATTGCCACAGCAAATACAAGTGACCAAGATGACGTGCTTCATGAGGATCTGCATGATCATCATGTCTTGGAAGATGGGCTTCATATTGATGAGGAAGCCTTGGGGTTGGACGACGTTTATAAGAAAATAACCAACACTACTACAACTATAGTCACTACTACTCCTACAACACTGGAACGTCATCGTCTATGTGGAGTGGACGCGGAAGCGGATAAATTTATAGAAGAATTCCGTAACACATTGGCACTCGAGAGGAAGAAATCTGCTGATAAATTTTGGGCAACATCGTCTACAACAGCACAAGAACGTCGTCAATGCGGAGTGGATGCCAAAGCCGATCAATTTATTGAAGAGTTCCGAAGAAGAATGCGAGTAGAGGAGCTTGAGAGGCAGAAATCAGCTGAGGACGTTCGGGGAATGTTCGCTCGATCGATGGCCTAGAACGTGCCATATATTTAAAATTAAGAGTTTTGGCTTGCAAGCTAATAAATTACACAAAGGGGTGGAATGTTAGCCTTCATTTCTTCTTTTCTTTGCAATCAATTGGATTTAGAAATACATTATTCATGTCCAACTACTTTTTTTTTAGTTAGACGATGCGTCAATTTTCGTTGTAATTTTAAGATTGTCCAATATGATTTCTTATGATACGTCTTCGGTCTTCCTGTGATAATTAAGAGTGTTTTTGAGTTATGACAACACATTTCTCAAGAGTTTGTACCTATTGAACCTCATCTTGTTTTGCTTAATATATGAAACAAAATATTTATGATTGCTAATACCAATTTACTCTGTTAAGATGTAGAGCAGTAGTGATTGGATAGATGAAACTGCCATGGGATCTTCTACTTCTTCTTCCTTGCATGTAAATACCTTATGTTTTAGGTTTTGAAACCAAACCAACAGCTTGCTTGCCCCAAATTCCAATGGGCTCCAATCCGATTGGCATCCCGGGCGGTCCACGAGTGAGCTTTTTTCCCCTTGCTTGCTTCCCAAGTCTCCCCCAATGCCATTGATAGGCCCATTAAGTAATTCAATTTTCATAGATTCTAGTTTTATGATTTTCATCTTGTTCCTTCCATTTTTGGCTAGATATCTTAGATTATTCTTGATTCATTTGCCAAAACTATATGAAAATTCCCTCATTATCTCTCTCTGAATCAATTTCTTAAATCTCGCTACTGATCTAATATAATGAAAATATTGAAAATGATTTTGTTGTATTGTATGCGGAAATATTAATATTCTCGCAATACTTATATGAAGATTGAAGAGTAAGATCCTTTAATTATCAAAATACATCCAATTCATTCAAGATCCCAATGAAACTGAAAACAATGATCGACACTAGTTGATGAACATGTAATTTTACACCCTTTTGCCATCTCTATCATAATATGTCTCTTAGGATTAAGCTCTAATACATATAGTTCACATACAATTAATCTCACATTACATCAATCTTAATCAACAACATTCGTCTTGTTTAGAGTTGAAAATAACCAACGAGACTTCTTGTCAGCCGTTTTCTCCTTAATGGTATCCAAGTACCCTTGCCCGAAAGCTGCCTACTCATATAGTTTGGTCTTGAGTCCAAATCTTCCGGCAGAACAATCTCCGGCTCATACCTGCTCATGACCTTGGTTGACGTCCTCTCCATACTATATATACTCCTTGTCCTTGTTTGGTAACACGAAAGCTTGCCCCGGATCATACCAGGCATATTCTAGCAAACAAAGGTAACAACCTTAGCGACCTCGATCGTAAAGCCAAATTTGCACTCACCGCAGATTTCTTTGTATCACAACGACACTGGTTCCCCTCGCTTCATTGGCAGCATTAAGTAAACCTTTTCCATGTCAAGCTTCATGTCTGCTGGCAGGGGGTTTGCCTTTTCTTTGGAGAAAGCATAATCGAATTCCACAACGACTTGCTGGGGGTTCTCTAGCATGAGCTCAGCGACGATGAAGGAGGGGCTTATTGAACTCATGCACGGACCCGTCGGATAATATGACATTTCCGGTTGCATGGGACTGCTTGTGGGAGATGGAATTGCCCATGATGATGAAGTAATTATTAAGCTAGGACATGATAGGTTTCACATGTTGGTTATATTAAGGAGGATGCCAAGTCAACCAATTTAGTTACTCATAGTAGAGTCATAAAATTGTTGGAAAATCAAAATATTAGTATATTATAATTATTTGAGTTTGCGTGTTAATTAGTATATGGGCCTAGCCCATCCGTATTAGGGTTTCTAGGTTTTGCTCTCTATAAATATGACTTTAGTTTAGCATGAATAACAAGTTAGTCACAATGTAACCTCTTAGGGTTTTGTAGCCGTTCCGGCAATCTCGTTTGTTTAATAATATTCCTATTTATGTATAGTCTTGTTTGTTGCGCACTCTAATATTCAATTAACATAGTTTGTTACACCTGTGTGTAATTAGTTGTGGTTAAGGATTTTATTGTACTTAGCCAAAGGCTATACATACGCATCTCATGTATTGAATTAATTATCAAATGAAGAAGAAAGTTTAACAGAGCACTTTTAGTTTCCTTGATGGTATCTCGCGATCCTCTTCAGCTTTCCGAATCTTGATCGATTCTTGATCAGTTCTTGTCAAAACTCTGATTCTCCGTCTCTGAATCTTGGTTTTCTTCTCTTCTTGAATCTTAATCAATTGTAGTCATGGCATCTCCATCCGAATCGTCTTCTCCGATCGATTCCTCAATGATTCCAAACCCTAGTTCTTCGTCGAACCTAATCCTACGAATTCCTACACTTCTCTCACAATTCAGAATATCAGAAGCATGGTTCTTATCAAGCTCAAGCGTTCGAACTACCTTCCATGGCGTGCTCTCTTTGCCCCAATTTTCAGACGCTACAAGCTTCTTGGAATTATTGATGGAACTGAGCCATGTCTGTTGCCGCTTCTACCATATCGTTCAACCCTCAATTTGAGGTGTGGTACAAAAAGGATTAAAATCTTCTGATCTAGTTGAATTCCACTCTGAGGAAGTCGTCTCTTTTACCGTTGGAGTTTCTTCCTCTTATGAGCTATAGCTGAAGCTGGAACAGCGATCTGGAGTAGTCTCTGATGCTCAGTTTCATCAACTCTGATCTCGTCTCCAATCGATTTAAAAGTATCTCAATCCATCTCCGAGTATTTGCAACAAATTAAGGACGTTTCCAATTCTTTGACAGCTGCTGGAGCTCCGGTGTCCAATCGTGACTTAATTGCAGCTACTTTCATGACCTACCTGATGAGTTTGAGTCCTTCATTGACTCCATCATGCTTCGTCTTTCATCCACCTCTCTTGATGAATTACATGGCCTTTTAGTTACCAAGGAAATCTCTATGGCCCGTCGCAAGCAAGTCATTTCCTCCTCTTCAACTGAGCCTTTTTAGGCCTTCTTTTTGCAGTCTTAGGCCCCGTTGCTCCCCATACCATCTCCACAAGCAATTGCAGCTCACAATCAGCCTTCCCAGTCATCTTTTCAGTATAATTCTAATCGAGGTAGAAATAATCTAAATTTCAACTCAAAGAGGGGAAATCGCCATTTGAACAGCAATCTTGGAAATATTTCTTAAAATTAAATTTTCAATTTTTTCACAAAAACTGTAACCTACGCTTCCAAAGCGATTTTGGGAATTTTAAAAGATTCATTATAAGTCAAAGTTCGAAAAGCGATTTTGGGAATTTTAAAAGATTCATTATAAGTCAAAGTTCGAGTCATTTTCGTCGCACCTCATGTTTCTTAATATTAATTTAGGACAATCCGAAGATTATCGACTCATGAAATATATTTGCAGGCCCCTATATTAGTTTATATTTTTTTTTTTGCAACTTTAGAAATCAATAAAAAATAATTTCATAATCTAATAAATTGTAGAATCACATCCAAAGGTTTTGCAACATTTTTCTTAGCTCCCACGCAAAATATTTTCTAAAACTAAATATTTCAATTTTTTTTCACAAAAACTGTGAGTTATATATAACCCACGTTTTCGAAGTGATTTTGGAAATTTTACAATATTCATTATAAGCCAAAAATTCGAGTCATTCTCGTTGCACCACATGTTTCCTAATATTAATTTAGGACATTTCGATGATTTTTTACTCAAAAAATTTGGGGGCCATGCTATTAGTTTATAATTTTTTTCCTTTTATTTTTCAACTTTCAAAAATAGTTTTGTGATCTAACAAATATTAGAATCACATCCAAAGGTCTCGCAACATTTTCCCTAGCATCCACTCAAAATATTCCCTAAAATTAAATTTTCAATTTTTTTTCCACAAAAATTGTGAGTTATAACCTACATTTTCAAAGCGATTTTGGAAACTTGACAAGATTCATTATAAGTCAAAATTCGAATCATTATCGTCGCATTACATGTTTCTTAATATTAAATTAGGACAATCAGAAGATTATCGACTCATGAAATATATTTGCGGGCCCCTATATTAGTTTGTATTACTTTTTCTATTTTGCAACTTTAGAATTAATAAAAACTATTTCGGAATCATAACTTTTAACATAGTAACCCCTTCTTACAAAAAAATATTTCTTTGTCACGCTGTGTTGAAGGAAAAAATTCGAGTGCACCAGGCATTGAAACGCGCCAAACTCAGTGTGTTATTATTCACACGCCCCTAAACACTTTAGCTCAATTTGTGTTACTATTCACACGCATCTACACCCTAAACCTCATGGGCCTCCACTGCTTCTGTTGTGTCTTGGGCTTTCCCAAAGGCATGAGTTTGGGCTACGTCTCCCTCCGCCTAAACCATTAATTTTATTTATTTTATGTTTTATTTATTTTGTTAAATTTTTGTTTTTCCCATACCACAACACCAAACTATCATCGTCATGTTCTACAGAATGTATTTTCGGTGAAAATTTTCTTATAATCAATGTCAAAAAAATTCAAAAACAAGGATATAAACGTAAAGGTATTTTGAATCTCAATAAAGTAATGTTGGAAGAAAAAATATTTAATGAAAAACGAAAAAAAGGAGGAAAAAAGATTAAAAAAAAGAGGGTGAATTCTTAATTTAGTCGCTGAATTATCATCTCAGTCAAAATTAGGTCTCTAAATTATTTTTTCGGTAAAATAAGTCCCTAAATTCATTGGAAACTACTAATTTCATCCCTAGTATTATATTCAAAACTAGTACATGCAATTTTTGTCAACTTAGGGACCTATCACTTTGTAGAGGGTAATACTGTTATTTTCTCGCCTATAAGCCCTTAACTTTCATATAGGTTGCAAATCTAACATCTAATTTACGCTTTAATTTCATACACTATTTCTTCTGAAATAAATAAGTCCTACCCTCTCAAGTGTATCACATGCAAGTCACGCGACTTGAATTGACGGAAAATTGAATAGAAGAGATTCAAATTAATATTAGGGATGTAATTGGTAGATTTTTATAATTTAAGGACTATTTTCTGAATAAATAGTTTAGGACCTAATTTTCACTAAAGTGATAATTCAGGAACTAAATTGACAGTTCATACATAAAAAAAAAAATAGAAAAGAGTATGATCGTTACTTTGATACCGAGCCTCCTTGTGGGTTGTCGCTAAGAAACTAGCGACTGTTTCGGGAATACGTTGCTAGCTTCATACCGGTCTTCCCTTTTCAATTTTTTTTTTCTTTTCAGTTTATTTTTTTGTTAATTTTTCTTTTATTTCTCTTACCATAACAACAAACTATCATATTCATCTTCTTCAAATATATATTTTCCATGCAAAATCTATTACAATTCATATTTAAACACTTGAAATCAATGATTTAAAACCTAAATTTAAAGATTTTTTTTCTTCTATTTTTCAACTTAAAAAATCAATAAATAAAATAGTTCTGAGACCTAATAAACGGTAGGATCACGTCCAAATATCTTGTAATATATTCCTTAACTATGACGCAAAAGATTTCCTAAAGCTGTAAATTTCAATTTTTTTAAACAAAAATTGTGAGTTCCACAGTTTTCCAATCGAGTTTGAGAACTTTTATAGCATTTGTTATAAGCCAAAGTTAGAGTCATTATACTCGCACCACATGTTTCCTAAAATTAATTTAGGTCATTTCCAGTATTTCGGACACCTACAAATCTCTTCGGGGCCCACTATTAGCTTTTTTCAACTTTAAAAACCAATGAAAAATAGTTTCAGAACTTAATAAAAGATAAAATCACATCCAAAAGTCTTGCAACATTTTCGTTAATTCCCAGCAAAATATTTCGTAAAACTAAAAATTTCACATTTTTCACAAAATTTGTGAGTTATAACCCACGTTTTTCAATTGATTTTGAGAACTTTTACAACATTCGTTATAAGCCAAAGTTAGAGTCATTCTACTCGCTCCACATGTTTCCTAGAATTTATTTAGGACGTAACTCCCAAGATTTCGGACAACTACAAATCTCTTTGGGGGCCCCGCCATTATTTTTCCTATTTTCAACTATAAAAATCAATGAAAGATAGTTTCGGGACCTAATAAAGGATAAAATCACATCCAAAGGTCTTGCAACATTTTCTTTAATTCCCACTTAAAATATTTCCTAAAACTAAAAATTTCAATTTTTTCACAAAAATTGTGAGTTATAACCCACGTTTATAATCGATTTTAAGAACTTTTACAACATTTGTTATAAGCCAAAGTTAGAGTCATTCTACTCACACCACATGTTTCCTAAAATTAATTTAGGACATTCCCAAGATTTCGGACACCTACAAATATCTTTGGAGGCCCCAATTCCCCTTTTCAATTTCTTTTTTCTTTTCCAGGGTTTTTATTTTAATTTCTTTTATTTTAATTTCTTTTATTTTAATTTCTTTTATTTTAATTTCTTTTATTTTAATTTCTTTTATTTCTCTTACCATAACAACAAACTATCATATTCATGTTCTTCAAAATATATTTTTCCATTTAAACACTTGAAATCAACTATTTAAAACCTAAATTTAAAGATACTTTTCTATTTTTCAACTTTAAAAATCAATAAAATTAGTTACGGGACCTAATAAACGGTAGGATCATGTCCAAAAGTCTTGCAATATTTTCCTTAACTCCGACGCAAAATATTTTTAAAGCTAAAAATTTCAAAATTTTCACAAAAAATTCACAGTTTTCCAATCGATTTGGAAATACATAATTCATGTCCAACTACTTTTTGATTAGTCAGACAATGCTTCAATAAGAAACAAATTGCTGTGAAAAATTTAAGAGTGTTTTCTTATGATATCTTAAGATATGACAACACATTGCTCAAGAGTTCGTAACTATCGAACCCCTTCTTGTTTTGCTTAATATATGAAACAAAATATTTATAATTGCTAATACCAATTTACTCTTTAAGTTGGAGAGCAGTAGTGATTGGATAGATGAAACTGCCATGGGATCTTCCACCTCTTCTTCCTTGCATGTAAATACCCTTATGTTTTGGGTTTTGAAACCAAACCAATAGCTTGCTTGCCCCAAATTCCAATGGGCTCCAATCCGATTGGCATCCCGGGCGGTCCACGTGTGAGCTTTTTTCCCCTTGCTTGCTTCCCAAGTCTCCCCCAATGCCATTGATAGGCCCATTAAGTAATTTTACACCCTTTTGATCATAATATATCTCTTTGGATTAAGCTCTAATACATATATGGTTCACATACAATTAATCTCACATTACATCAATCATAATCAACAACATCCTTCTTAATTAAAGTTGAAAATAACCAATGAGACTTCTGCTTGTCAACCTTCTTCTCCTTAATGGTATCCAAGTTCGGTTTCCAAGTACCCTTGCCCGAAAGCTGCCTACTCAAATAGTTTGGTCTCGAGTCCAAATCTTCCGGCAGATCAAACTCCGGCACATACCTGCTCATGACCTTGGACGACGTCCTCTCCATACTATATTCCCTGTCCTTGTTTGGCAACACGAAAGCTTGCCCGGGATCACCTGCCAGGATTCTAGCCAACAAAGGTAAAAACCTTGGCGACCTCGATTGTAAAACCAAATTTGCACTTAAAAGAACACCGCGGATTTCTTCGGATGACAAGGGCACTGGTTTCCCTCGCTTCATTGGCAGCATTAAGTAAACCTTTTTCATGTCGAGCTGCATGTCGGCAGGCAACGGGGTTGCCCTTTTTTCGGGGACAGCAGAGCCGAATTCCACGACGACTTGCTGCGGGTTCTCTAGCATTAGCTCAGCGACGGTGAGGGGGTGATTGAACTCATGCACAGAGCCGTTGGATAATATGACTTTTCCGGCGGCATGGGATTGCTTGTGGGAGATGGAATTGCCCATGATGATCAAGTAATTATTAAGGGCTCAAAAGCAAACTAGGATTTGACGGGGAGGTGAACAAAATCTGGGGTTTACTCACATTTTATATGGTGGGATTGTTCTTAGTTTAGCTTAGCTTGGCTTAGAAAGGATAGGATAGGATAGGTTCATATGTTGGTTAACCAGCTCCATCTTGGTGACAGACATATAGTTGACCTATATTAAGTAAAGGAGGTCAAGGGTAGGTTCAACTATATAACTCTGTTAAGTTGTTAACTAACCAAATCTATTTACAACTAATTTAATTGAGACTCGTTTTCGTCCATCAAGACCTTTGTTCATTTTTCAATTCTTTTGGGTTGGGAATATTAGTAATCTCACTTTGGGACTTAATAATGATACGACCAGCTCCACAAATGATCTTGCCTACTTTAACAGTCGTTTTTTCACAAAAATTGTGAGCTATATTGTTATTACAAAACAAAATAAATACAAGCATATAAGGTACTACTTTCTTGCTCTAAAATAAGAATTTCACAAAGTAGTCACATTCATATTCCCTTGTACGCAAATCCCAAGACAAACATCCAATTTAAAAGAGCCTAAATAAAACAAGGGAGACTGAATAAATTTTCAACTTAAGGCGCGACAAGTAGTAGCACATCTTGTCGACCATCCTCCTACTTGATGTATTGAGAGAGCCATTTGAAACCATCGCCGTACCCCATTTTCCGTACAATGCTGCACATAAACACTTCTAGTGGACGGACACTTGAGTCCGTTAGGTTTACCTTCCCCTTGCCGGTGGTGAAGTTGGTCAGCCCCAGGTGATATCGCAACTCATCCTCCGAGGCAGCATATGGTAGGTCAATCTTGTTCCCTAGAATTAGAAATGGGACAGTGGCTAGGGCTTCATCCGAAAGGAGTGCATCTAGTTCCTTTTTGGATTCTGCAAACCGCTCCTTGTCATAGGCATCCACCAGGTACACCACAGCATCTACCTGTAAACACCCCAAATCATGTAGATATGATTAGCTCATGTTCGAGCCTTTACCTTGCTGATGAAAGTTCAAACACAGCATATAATGGACGATAACAAGGCAAAAAATATAAATTCAAACTTAAACATTCATAAAAGGCCAGAGGAACTAGGTTCTATAGTGTTAGGCACAAACTCATATGCAGTGCACAGAAGATCCAACGTAAACACGAAACAATTATAGATATTTCATACATTAGAAGGCTTGAATCAAATTTACAAAACAAAAAATAAAAGGGGTTGTATCAAGCAGAGCACGCACGCTCAACCAGGAGTCCAGGACGACAACAACACATTGCTTCCAAGATAAAGGGAAAATAAATTCTTGAAAGCAACCACACCAATACAGGTAGTAAACAAAAAATTCAACAAGTGAGAAAATCAGACTTTCTCAACGGACAGGAATAAGCAGACCAGAAACCATGCATTAAACCATGAATTTCTGAAGTATGGAAAGAGTGAAACCTCTCGCAAGCAGGTTTAGGTCCACGGAAAAGACATTGGAAAAGAACTCCGCAGATGTATGAGAATAAAGCAAAAGTGTGGCCATTAATCAAGCTTTATGTATATCTAACCTTTGCATAGTAATCCCTCCAAACTCTGCGAGCAATCTGATGACCTCCCAAATCAAACGCCTTGAAATTGATTTTCCCAATGCTCAACTCCTCCGATGTTGGATACTGCGTGGGCTGGTGCTGCACCAGTCTCTGAAAACGAGTGCAACAAAACTCAAATTGTTACCACACATGACAACAATACATTTGCAAACATCCTAATAATCAAAGCAATCACTAGACTGCACACACATAAAAACAAGCACGGATTAGTGTACTTGCTTCAATTTTGGCTTTTAAAGCTAGAGGTTCGGGAAAAAACTTGAATCTGGTGAATTGATTTGGGGGCTTTCCCATTAAGTTTAAATGATCAACTTTGACCTCAGTTCCCAGTTCCAACACTTGTTAATTAAACCCCTTTACTGATTTTTTTGGGCAGGAAACTATAGCCCTTGTAAATCCAACTCCCAAATTCCAACTCTTTTCCTCAATCCTCAGTCTTCAACTTAGGAAAAGTAAATTTAATCTAATCAATGGATTCAAAAGATTGAAATTGAAGTAAACGGAACATTTCTGATTCCTCGAATCCGAAGTAGTAGCCAATCGATAAGGAAATTAAAGCATAAAATTCGAAAATGAATAGCTGACAGAGATAAGAAAAGGGGGGGCCGGAAGAAGGAACCGACCTCGTCTTTCAACATGTGGAGCAAGGTGGTCTTGCCGGCGTTATCGAGGCCGAGGAACAAGATCTTGGCCTCTTTCTGCCAGAGACCGAGGGACGCGAGCACACCGTAGAACCAGTCGAACAGAAACATGGTGCTGCTACTGACGGTGATGCTGACGCTGACGCCGGATCGGAACGAAATGGGTCGCGTCGAGTTCGGATCTACGGCGATAAAAGCCTTATCGGATCAAGGCCTCCGATGAGAGTTCATTGAGTCTGCGATCCCTAATTCTAATTCATTCTCCGCTCGCTCTACAAGTTTGTGGTGGTAACTGGTAACTGGTAACTGGTCAGTCTCTAATTAATTAATTAAAATATATTATGTAGATTGGCGGGGTTTCGCTGTAAATCTATTTCACACGTTCCATTAGTTTTGCTTGGTGAGTCGGTGATGGACCCTAAAGTCCTTGTACTTGTATTTTTCGGCGTTTGTTAGAGCTTAGTTAAATAAGAGTTTTAACGAAATATTTTCGGTATTATTATAAAATTTAAGCATGATAGTTGTGAGGATAGTTGAGATTGTACCATAAACTTATAAGCACATGCACTATTGACTTATAATTGAAGTTGAGGTGCATGCTTCATTTCGGCCGGCAGAATTGTGAATCTTGTCGCAATTGATTGATTCTGTTGGGGTTGTACCATAAGTCCTCACAAAGTTTTTCATTTTATCGATAGAAAACTCTTTTACCTTTACAAGAGCTACTTAATTAGCCAACCTTTATATTTAGGTATTAGCTTCTTTAAAATTTCCTTCAATTCTTGTTCAGCACCTTGATCATTTGTCCTACTAGGCCTCAAGGGACAGAGATAGAGTTCATAATTAACCACAAATCATGATCATAAATATTAAGGACACTGCAGGTACAAGTTACAGAAATCTTTTCTTATAATTCATTTTCATCTTCTCTTCATTTTTTTTCAATGATTCATCTGTTGAGTGAATTGACACATGCATACATATGTGAAATCCGATCCCTCTTCCCTTCCCACCCCCGAACCCCATTCCTTTGCCTTTAGTTAATTTAGAAATTGATCATGATCATAGACATTGATTGATTCTTTTCGCTGATCATGATTTCTTCACAATCACCACAGGACATTCTGCGTGTTTCGCGCAATAATCACTCACACTTCCAAGAAGAGTCCTGCAACAAAATATCAGAATTATAACAAGATATCAGATGTAATTACTTATATCCATTAAAATTAAACAAATTCAGATAATTAGTTAATGTGAATGAATTATTAATATATACCTCTTAAAGAAACCATAACCATGGCTTCCCATGACCAAAGTGTCAGCTTTGAGTTTCTCAACCGTATTACATATCACATTCTTTGGATCTCCCTTCCCTACTGCTCTCACAATATGCGCCTGCATGCATGCAGAACATAAATTAATTAATTAGCCAACTTATAATTAACTTTAATTATTTGAAAAACACAAATTAAAGTCTAAAACAATTGCAGAACACACACACATATAGCAGAGTCTAATTAATTAATCAGTAATTACATTGGTCTGGAAATTTCTGTAAACGGCTTCAGCTCTTTGCATCACTGAATTTACCATCTTAGTCCCGTATTTCTCCATGGATCCAACCACATCGCTCGAAAACATATATGCTGCAAAATCAAGTACACGCACATCAACTCCAAATCAATATTTCCATTTCAGTATTCCAAATTGATTAATCAGGTCCAAAAATAGAAACTAAAAAGTATGTAGTTAGTTGTAATTTGCAAAGGGACGTTAATTACCTGCAGCGTCGAAAGTGGAATGGACTGGCTGCGGTTTGACATAGAGAAGAACGAGAGTGTTGTTTGCGTTTTGAGAGGAGAGGTTTCCCAGACACCATGAGAGAGCATGCATGCTCTATTCGCTCTCGTCTACTGCCACCACAATTTTGTGCTCTCTGCTCTTCATGTTTTCGGCCTCCATTCAATAAAAATTGCTGAGTTTTGCCCTGAAGAACTTTGGTGCACGTATGTGGTATTGGGAAAGCTTTGAGGCCTCAAGATATCGATAACACAAACCCGAATGCAAATATATATAGGGGCTACTTCACTTGTGCCGTGGTTTTTGATGGTTTCTAGTTTTTGGTTCAGCTGTGGGATTACATTACATTTCATTAACTAGATATGCAGACAGTAAAAACAACTGGTCCATCTCATCTGGGATTGGAAATAGTGGCCAAATTATATATAACTTAAGCTGTAGTGGCTATAGACTAACAAATTAACCCAGTTTGCAGAGCAAACGGTTTGGACTAGTACTAGCACTGTGTGACAGAATCTTAAGCCAATAACACATTGTTACTACGTTTAACATGGCCACGTGGCAGAGTGGTAAATGACATATATAGTCATTCTTCAACTAGAATATTTATTGACCGAATTGTAGTATTACCTTGTCCCTCTCGGTCAACATCTTTGCTGAGGAAAGCGTGAGTGGGTGCTGATTAAATTTTGAATTTTTTCAGCCCACCAAACCAAACATGTTACAATCAATCATAAGGTAAGGTATATCGTATAGTATATTACTCTCCTACAATAATTCACATGCATTCCGCCCGCCAGAATATGCTATGATATGCATGCATAACAGATATTTAGGACATCTTGGCTGTACATACCAAAAAAACAAATAATATCTTCAACTTGTTTGTATAGTAACGGTATAGAAAGCTGAATATGTGTAAAGCCAAAAGATGCACTTCCTAATGACAAGTAGTTTTGATTTGCAGAATAAGCCACTTCTCACTATGTTGTGTTGGGGTCAATTACTTACAAGATTTCCCATATTTTGGAGTTATTAATAGTTAGATTCTCGACCACAAGTACATCAATCAATGTCTAACGGTTAAAAAATCTAGTAGTATACTCCATAGCATTTTCAATTACTTAGTGGGATATTTATACATATCAAATAATTAACATTCCATTCCATCAAATCCAAATTTAATACTATAACTTTTAGCAGTAGATGAGGGACCGGCTATACAGAGGTAGGACTCATGACAGGTGTAGAGAATATGTAACTTGGAAGGCGTCACGTTTGTCAACCTGATCCGTAAGGCAAGTCAAGTGAAGGAAGGAATGAATAGCATCAGCAATTTCAATCCATGTCGTTTTAAGTCGTCCAAATCTGTTGCTGTTGCTGTTGCTTGTGCAGCTTGATATCTCTTAAAAGCTAAAGCACCTCTCCACTCCAATCCATCATCATCTCCTCATCCAGTAACGAGTGGTCGCCAAATATAAGCCATAATATTAGTATTAGTATTATTGTTACTATCTTCCATTTAAATTTTGGGGGAAGTTATTTTGGAAACTTGTTAGAATACATTCAATCTTGATGCTCAAGGTAGGTATTCTCAAGTCTCACGCCTTCCCAACCTACCTCTTAACAGTTGAATATGGCCCGGCCCAATCCTGCCACATAAAATTGGGCTTTCCTAGTAGCTTTCCCTCGCCCATTTATTTCCTTTGTTTTACCAACATTAAAAGACAGCAGCCAAATAAAATAGACATATTTTGTTGCTTCTTATGATACTATGTTTCTGTTCAACAATTAAATAAGGTTGTTACTTGTTAGGTACAGCATAGCCTTTGTAATCTCATGTATCGCTTTATAAATTTATTAGGGAAATAAACTCTTTTCCTCAATCTTGTGCTCCTTTGTACTATCGGTTGTTTAATTTATCGTTTAAGTGTGGAGATTTAAACACGTATCAAATTTATTATGCTTGTTAAAAAGAGAATTTTGCTACATATAAGCTAACGCAGATTGAGTGAAATTGGATTTTGGTTATGAGGTGTTTGAATTCCTCCTTTTGTGCTGTGGTGTAGATAAATGAATCTAGGATAATATGCTACAAATTTTAATACCAAATCTGATATTATTTAGTGTTTCATCTGAGCATTTATTCCGTCTTATTATATGACAACATTTTTTTTTGGGTACGTTAAATTTGCTTATAACTGTTTGCTTGGCTTTTGGAACCTCAAATTCGCATATAAGGTTGCAGGATGGCGATTTGAACGCTAGAGGCAACAAATTAACTTATTCAGCTGTTAATAGGTATTTATTAAAACCTATTTAGTTTAATTTGATCTTATACCATTATTACTGTTACCAATCCCATTTCTATATTTTAATAATAGCAAATTAAACAAATTTAAATGAGTACTCATTAACAATTCAATAAACGTCATTAGCCGATGCCAAAGATGAACTTGTCGAACCGTCTGGACTCGACTTTCTTCGGGTAGAGAGGGAGAGGTGGGTGTTGTACTGTAGAGGGTTGGCTCCAAATGTCCCCACCACATAGTGCCGACCACTTGCCTCAAACCTTCAAAAAGTTGTAAGTCCATACTATATGGATATAGATGCCCCTTGAATTGATCCCCTATTTCCCATTATTCCAAATATCTAATATCTACACGCCATTTGTTGCTTTGTGATTAGATAATTCCAAAAATACGGATAAGAACAAATGTCACCAGTCCACCATTCTTATGTCTCACTATCACATAATTATTTTTCTTTAAAGTATATTATGGTTGTTAATACAACAATTTACATATTTTGTTTGCTAATTAAAAAGTCGATGTTTGCTAAATTACAATTTACATTATTTTGAATAAAAATAACCTTGTAAATGAAGAAAAATATAACCAAAAAGCCTACCGGAATTGAAAAAAAGGAGCGGAATATGAGGTGGAGCATTCGAAGAAGCAGCCCCGCCGAATGACATTCACGGGTCCGTGCTCGAGCGTTTTTGGACTTTGGGTTTGGGTGAGCGTGTTTCTTCCGTATAATCATAGAGCTGCAGTGGGGACCATTCTAGTTTAAATTTTAGTTAGTTCAGTTGATTTCGACCGTTGATGAACGATCTCAGGCTCAGAATTCAAAGGTGGGAGGGACAGCATAGGAGGAGTAGGAATTCGAATTGGACACGGACGGGAAGGAAAATAGTGTCCTAAGTCCTAACCCAATAATAGAGGAATACTCGGTTCAATATAATTGTAAAAGAATAAAGGATTAGGAATCCCTACTAATTATTTGAAAAACTGTTTCCAACTGTTTCCCAATCAAATTATATATTTAACCTGACGGCGCTGCCCCTCTCTCCCCCAGAATTATGCAAATTACAAACATCACATATCAAATAATCAGCAATTTTGCTTTTAATTTCCCCTTCTTTTTTGGATTTCATAATATTTAAGATCAGTTATCCAATTAAATCTTTTACTATATAACAATAGAAATGCATACGTGGATAATAAATATAGTAGATCCATGTTTCAAGCATATTTACTAAATCCAAACAACTTTTTTACTTAAAAACTACACCAAAAACTGAAAGAGGTGTCAGTGCTTAACCTAATGGTGCAAGCCGGGAAAAGAAGCCGACCGTCTATGAGCTCAGTCTGACTAGAACATGTAAAGTGCTTTTCGACCGCAAGAGGCACATGGGCAGACTGACAACTTAATGACACAAATGTCTAGGAACAAGTCTAACCAGACGTCAATCAGGCCACGTGACGATTCACAGTCAGTGACATAGGCCTAGGATGGGACGTAAACATGGTTGGACCATAGGTCAGAGAGACAAGGTTGGATAACCAAGACCGAGCAAGACACTTGGCACACATCATCTAGAAAGGAGTGTCATTTTTCGACTGAGCACCTGTCACTTCATCGACAATACCTAGCCAATAGGAGAAAAGGTATCAGTACGCTAGCCTACATATTGGTGGCGTATTAAATTCTAGATTGGGAAAATCCAAGGGGAGTTCATTGAGGGTCTACATAAAGGGCGAGACCTATTGTATTGGGGTCGAACAACTGAAAAGAAAGAGAGTTCATGTATTACTTGAGCGTCATTTTTAGTCTTGAAATCAATATAATATGACCAATACAGTGAGTGTAGTCGAGTTTTGAGGGATGAACCACTCAAATCTTTAAGTCTATTTCATTTCAGACAATTTTCCAAACCCACCAAACATTTAGTATTTTAATGTTACCTTACAAAGTTTGAGCATTAACACAATAAACATAACATGAAAACAAACTCATCCAAAAAACTTGATAAGAAGTCTTCCGACTCAAAACGAGTCAAACTGAAAATACGAGCTTTTATTTTCGGGTGATGCAGAGTTTTGAATTACCGTCACTTAGAGCTATTAGATTCAATTGAGGAGCTGTTCCCTTTTCTTATACAAATGCTTCTTCTAAACGTTCTAAATTTGGTATAAATTGAAGTATGTTTGACCGCGCAGGTCAAGTCCTGCATCCATAAATGTATATTACGCGTCAGGACTCGGGGCAAGACAACTAATAACAGTATTACTAGTTAATTAAGTGAATATTCGTTTGATTTAGATACAGATAAGTGCGGGGCATTTTTGGAAGTTCGGGTCACCTTTCTTTTATATAAAGTCCAATTTTTCGGACACGCGTAGAGAGAAAGAACTGGACACAAACAAAACACAGGCACAGAGAGAGAGAGTTTTTTGAATTAAAGAGAAGTTTTTCGAAATAAAGACAAGTTTTTCGAAATAAAGACAAGTTTTCCGAAAACAGACAACACCGAAACAGAAAGAGAAAGAGGGGAATTGAGGGAGTTTTTGAAAAATATGGGAGACGTGATACTGTACGTGGAGGAGGATTCATGCTCGGCAGTTTCGCTCTGCAGGATTTGCCATGAAGAAGAATTCGGAAGCTCCGATCATAAGACCATGGAAGCTCCCTGTGCATGCTCTGGAACTGTTAAGGTACACCTCAAAACCCAGTTTTCTCTCCTCTTCGTCTTTTGGTTTTCTGATTCCGTTTCCGAATAATCCTGAAAACGATTTATAAATTCTGTTTTTTTTTTTCTTTCTCAGTTTGCTCACAGAGATTGCATACAGAGGTGGTGCAACGAGAAAGGCAATACGACCTGCGAAATATGTCTCCAGGTAATATCAGCTGATCAGATTTTCTGTCACTGGGTTTTTTCCAAATTTTCATTTTTTGTTCCGTATTTTATTTTGTTTTATGTATTAAATGAATTGTTTTTGCTGTTTTGCTTCGTGTCTACGTATTTCATCAGTCAGCAAAAATCGAAATGGGCCCGATGTCGCTTTTTTTATTTCAAGTCGATGAAACGATGTATGAAAACATCGTTTTCGGTTTTGTCTGGATTCTTGGCGTTTAAAATTTGTCTTTTTCCCGTAACTTTGCTTCCTTCGTTTCAATGCAGAACTAAATAAAACGTTTCATGATTAATATCGTAGTCCCGAGTGTTGTAGTGGGAGATGTTATTGGCATTCGAAAAAACCATTACATATTATCAGGTGTAATTTCCGCTTGTGTTTTTATACCAAACAAATGCTATGATTTTTTAAGAGTGCTAATAATAGCATAATTTAAATTGGAAGAGAAAAAATGGTGTTGATGAAGTTTGACTGACCGTAAAATATGTGTACGTGCAGAGCTATGAACCAGGATACACAGCACCACCGCCAAAAAAGACGCAGATAGATGACTCAGCAGTAACAATTAGGTACGTCTCATATCTTCTTAAGTATCCAGAATTAGATATATATCCGCATTCGTTGCTTTACTATATTTAATTATTCCTTCAATTTTCATTTTCTATATAATTAATCAAATGCACGTTTATTTCCATATAGTTAAAAGAATGAGGCAGACAGACTGTTTTGCAAGTAGGTCTAAATTCTAATGGTTGTATTAACAACATGGGAATGTGATTAGGAATTTAGGACCACTAATTGAAATGTTTCTAAATTTCGCTTGTCCTTGATTTGATTTGATTTATTTTTAATATGTAACTGTTTATTTGGTTGCAGAGATAGCGTGCAGGTTCGGAGAAGAGAGCAAGAGGAAGAGGACGAGGAAGAGGAGGGCGCAGGAAGCCCAAGATTATCAATAGAAAATGGCTACTCTGCGTCTCAATGCTCGTCTGCGGCTGACAGAAGTGCATCTTATTGTCGATCTCTCGCTCTCGTTGTAAGTTTGTTTTCCCCACATCTTTATGCACGTTATCTAACCCAATATAATAGTCTAAAAGGAGCTTTTTTTTTTTTTTTATATTAGCGATGTTACTTAAAATCCTGTCCAAAGAAACATGCTTTAACTCTGTTACTTAACCATGAGTTTGAATCGCATTGCAGTTTACGGTGGTGTTGCTGGTGAGGCATCTCTTTGTGGTGATTACCGGTACCGACGAAGATTACCCCTTCGCGCTTCTAACTGTAAGTAGCAGTACTACTACCAGCACAGTAGCTACCACATTGTTATTTTGGTGTGCAAATCTTGCTGCTAAAATGTACTTGTTAATATGATGTTGGGTGGTAATCTTGATTTGGCCGCGTTTCAGGTGCTTATTCTAAGGTCTAGCGGGATTATCCTGCCAATGTACATATTATTTCGAACAATCACAGCCATCCAAAACAGCATCCGCCACCAGTATGATCGATATCATCGTTATCAGCAGCAAGACTCTGAAGATGAGACTGATAGCGAAGACCTGGTCGACAATGAAGAAGCTCAAATAGTTTGACACACAATCTGCAATTGTTTTTTTTTCTTTTCTCCTTCCATTAATTTGTAACAAACAGAAACAGTAGAGATCTGTCTTGACGTATATACAAAAGGAAATAATATCGATTCTTTTTTATATTGTTTCTTTGCTTGGTTAAAGATTCAGGTTAAGGTTTCCAAATCAAATGCTGAAGGCAAGGAATCCAAACCACCCACCAAACCTAACCCAGAATAATTAAAAGCATTAAGTAGGTTAATGTTTAGGAATTCAGCAACCTGGATACTGGTCAGTACTAAGTAGGGTCAACATCACATCTTCCCAACATATACAACTCACTTTTATGACAAAAGATAAAATAATACCGAATTAAGCAACAACCTTCAAAGCTTGTTGGGTCCAAATTGGGAACCAATATGTCGACACTTGAACAATCATTCACAATGGACGACAGTAATATAGATTATATACATGTTGAAGAAAACCATAGATGACAGCGAGATGATGGCTCAGATCGCGATCATGCCTCCCAACCAAATGATTGCATTTCAATTACTCTTCTTGTGTTAAAGATGCTAGTAAGGAAGCAATACAAGGCAAAGATCCTTACCAGCTAGCCGTGCAATGTTCACACCATAGCATTTAGGGCATGCACCAGGACTCATCCTGTAAAGGAATGTAACTTCTTCCACACCTCCATCTCCATTTCCAACTTGGCATGCCATATGACAGAGTGAAACCTATCAAAGAAGCAAGGAAATAAATTAGACACAGTTCAATTTATAGCATCGGCGTACAAGATGATCTTATCACCAATCTTGTCAAAAGAAAATATAGATCTACCACAGAAGAATGAGAAAAATACCTTAGAATTATTTTGATAACCTACAGCTAGTCGGTGATAATGGGTAGAAAACATTCCTCGGCACTGGACCTTGTAGATAAAATGTTCAAGAACTGATTCCCTGCCAGTCCAAGAGGACATACAAAAGTTGAAGAGGAGACGAATGAAAAACACAAGATTTGGTTAAAGGCAAAATCATTCACAAATATCTAGCATGATTGGCTCTTACGCAATGGCTTGTCCATCTGCAGTTGATGTTCCACGTCCAAGTTCATCCAGTGCCACCAATGAATTACGAGTAGCTGATGACTACAAACAATATTGAAATATATGTTTAGCACAATGAATTTCTTAAATCATAACACCTTCGTCTATAATTTGAAAGAATTTTCAGAACCCAGTGAACTGATATACTCATTACACTCATGAGTCATGGCACTAAATATTGAAATAACTTGAGAAGACATGATTTATGAATTTTCAAGAGAAATGCATATCATAACCATGATTAGAACCAGATGAAAACTTTTCAACCCACACTACCTAAATAATCTATTTTTATGAACTCGGGAAATCAGAACAATACATTTATAACACTAAACTAGTTTGAACCAAGTTGCTCTAAATAGTAATCTCACCAGCATTGTTGCAGTTTCTGATAGCTCCGTCAGAAATGTACTTTGGCCTACCATGATATTATCTTTAGCACCCATACGAACAAAGATTCGGCCGACAGGAGATAGCTCAAGTTCTCTGCAGGAACATCTGCTCCTAAGTCCTAACTGCCGAAGAAAGAAAGGCGAAAATGATCACACATTACAAGGCAATAAATACAAGAAAGTATGAAATTCAGACAATAAGAGAAGACTGCGTTACCTGGGGTAAAATCACAGCCAAGCAAACTTGGCGAATAAGAGTAGAGTTTCCACCCATGTTAGGACCAGTGAGAAGAATAAAGCTCGCATGGCCAGAACCTCCAATGGCAATGTCGTTGGATACAAATGTACCCTTTCCTAAAGAATCACTTCTAAGAACAGCCTGTCTCAAACTTTTTGCAGAAAAACGGGGTACTTCATTCATGACCACTGGCTGACAAGAGGGTCCTTCAAAATAATCACTTGCAATTGCTAGACTGATTAAAACATCGATTTCTGCAACATGTGGGGTCAATGTCAGCAGTGAACATAAAATAGACACTAATTACTGAATTCATGGACCTGTTTCTAGAAATACATTTTTAGAATTGTTAAACACAAATGATTCGGAAATCAACTATAGTTAAAATCTGTTTAAAATGGACCAATATTTAGCTACATCTTTTGGGGAATCAAGCAGTACTCTTATGTACGAGCGTGTGTGTGTGTGTAAGTTCTCTTATATTGCATAACATAGCAGAATGCACTTACGAAAAGAAAATGCGAATGAAAAAATATGCTCCAGACTCCAGTCAATCCACCGAAGTTTGACTAAAATCGATCAGAAGAAACCAGCCAATGCAGAGGGAAAAAGATTGCATACCTGCAATCACAGAGACCAATTGTCTCCATTTAAGACGATGCTCGCAGAAACGTCCAATTAACCTCTGCAAAATGCTTTTTAGCGAGGACTCCTTATCAGTTTCAGCTAGCGAGAGCTCTGTCAATGACTTCTTGATATCTGGTGTCCAGTACCTCGAGAAACCCTGCTTGTTTGAAACAAGGAAGGCATGCTCGTATTAATATAAAACCATTAAAGCTACTTAATTCACCATTCCAAAGATTTTTCTAATTACCTTTTTAGACGAATGTAACTCATAATCCGAAGGAATACTGCTGCACAGACTTTCCGGCATTTCCAATAGGTAAGAATCTTTTCCGACTGTGACATAAGTGATCTGCAACAGACAACAGAAGACCGAAGTTATGTGAGATTGTAAAGTTTCTACTTAAAAGCATACTACTGGGAAATCAAAATGCCAATTTGTCTTCCATAGAAGTTCTTACCGATTTATCTCCAAGTAACTTTCTCTGTTCTTGGAGGTGTTTTGCTAAATGAGACTCTTATCTCCTTAACTTTTTCACAAGCAGAGTCGTACTCAATATCGACTCCTTCATGAGGTATTATACGACCTGAATTATTGGCTTCTACCCAATCAAAGGCATCCTTGAAATGTTTGAGAACTGAGTTAACATCAGGAAGACCTTTACCTGTAAAACAATGAACAATAGGATGCCAAGATTTCTGTAACAATGAAAGATGCACGTGCATACCAAAAACAATCTTTAAGGCACGAAAATTTTCTTATGGCAAGATATAAGATGAGAAACAATATCTTTTGAAATAATACAAATATAAACGCAAAAAGCAACCTATATCTTTTAAAATAATACAAATATAAATGCAAAAAGAAAACAATACCCACTGTTAGCAGATGATGCAGTTGTGCAGATTCAACATTTTCCAAGATAACTCTAAGAGAACAGCATGTTTGAGCCATGAGTTCACAACCACGTAAAGCTGAAATAAACTCCTGAAGCTTTTTTTTTTTTTTTTTTTTTTTGCAGTATCCTCATATCAAACCACTTTATTAGCATTCCTTCCGCAAGCATTACTGCATCCAGTCACATTCAGTTACAGTAAATCAATCTTTGGAAACATCAGTAAATTCTCCATAAGCATAAAATCAACTGTTATTCCTAGCTTACCTACTAGAGCAGACACGCACAAGCAACCGCTTCATGTCCAGAAGCCTAGAAATTGCTTTTCAAAATCCAAGTGCATAAGGAAGATTAACTCCCTAGAAAGAAGCATATATAACATTTGTATGTTAGAAATGCCAAAGTGCTTGGGTATCCAGTTCAAGTCATCTAGATACTGTACATTAAGATTCAGTTTTTCAAGCGAAGAAAATAAGAACCAGAAGTAAAATGTCGATATAATATGTACCCGAAGACTTGCAACAGCATCCTGGCGTCGCTTTATTAACTCCGCATGATATAGAGGCCTTGCAAGCCATGTTCTAAGCAATCTCTTCCCAAATCCAGTAATACAGTGGTTCAACCGTGCAGGCAATACATTGTCTAAGAATTTGAATTTGAATAAATACGAACCAGAAAAGCTAAAGACAATACGAAAGGTTTACCCTGAAGAGTCTCCATTTCTGTTGTTCTCGAAAATCTCAAGGTTCTCTAGCTGAGTCAAGAATCATGTATGGTTTTGATATGGTATCACCAAAACCAGAACTTGGAATTAACTCAAAATTTTCAAATCTGAGTAATGTCTCATCCAGGAAGGCCTGTTTAAAATAGAAAAGAGCGCCTCCAAGAGCTGAAAGTGCACTGATTCCTTTCTCACCTGCTCTCACCATCTCTGACAACACTTCTTGCAGGCAACCATAGCCATCTTCTTCCAAATAAGAATCACTGACATGAAAACTGGCATTCTTGGGAGAACCATAAACCAATTGATCATTGGCACGCCTGTATATACTTCTAACTTCCTGAACAGTTCTCTCAGCATCCCAGAATTCCGATGGTGGGACTAACTCATTCACCAGAGGACTTCTTGTATGCCTTATCAGCACTTTCTCTGTTTCAGGACTAAGTAGTTTTGCAGGTTTTACAATTTCAACAGGCCTCAGCTCAGACAGGATACCAGACAAGGCACTGCACTCTAGATCATCTCCAAACTGGTATTGGGAAAGCAATACTAGTAAAAAACAGATCCATATGTAACAAGCAATTCACCAAAACGACCTTATGATACATCTACATCAGCATCTTATGAAATGGTAATTAGGAATAACATAGTCACAATTTGCCCCAATGATTATATATATGCTCAAATATCTAAAAAATAAGGGAAATGCAGACAGCCACAAAGTCCAGCAGGCACCAGAAGATCACACTATCAGACCTTTTACATTCATAATAGGCACACATTTTTCACCTATTTTGCTAAGCGGTTACCAAACCCCTCTCCCCTCCCTCTCCCCACTGCTTTATTGAGTGATAATCCAGCCCAGTACAGGGAACAACGGTATTATGCGTGCATATATGTCTATGATTATGAGAATAATACATGAAAACTAAGAGATCAAGATGAAAATGATGTTCGCCAGACTCATACCTGCCCAAGAATGACCCGGCTGGTAGCAACATCAACTACACACACCCCAAAAAGGGGCTCTGCAGTTTGGTTTGCCAAATTCTGAGAATTTTCAGTCACTGCCATTAGATAAGAAGCATCAGGGTTTGCTGACACCATCTCTCCCTCAGTTAGTGTTCCTTTTATAACCACTGCACATATTTCACAACCTATACGCCAAGGTAAATTCAGAAGTTAATACCATTTTTTCATTAATAGTTTCAATCCGGGTATCAAATTACAACATGCAGTGCTAAGAATTATAAAATAGAATATCAAATTAATCAGATGACAAATATTCAAGGATATATACCCACAAGTGAAAGATGAGCATACATTATCTCTAGAGCCATCCTCTTTACGACGAAGATCCATCTGTTCAGGTGTTTCTGTCTGCTCCACAACCAGAACTCGATACCCCTGCCAGTCAAGGCAGCTTAAATAAATCTCCGTCCATAGTGTGAAAGAGGCTTCATGTAGATGCTGAACTTCAACGAAAAAGAGTAAGAAAGATATCTCCAAATAAAGTGACAAGAGTAAAACCAACCTTCCTAGCAAGTACATTCATTGAGAAGTTCTTCTCCGGAAATCCACAGTGGGGTTGTTCACCCTAATATTAGGCAACGACAAATCACTAACTAAAGAAAAACAAATAGGAAGCACAATGGGTGCATCCAAAGCAATCCTAACAAAGCAAATCACAGAACAATCGAGATAAAATGTGAAATGAAAGAAAATGTTATGTGCCCACCCACAACAGCCAACACCAAGACAAAATTTCAAGATATATTACCTTCATATACTGCAGACCAAATTCTTTTGCTGCTATATGTGCATCCATTTCAAAAAGTTCATAAAACTAGCCCATCTGCTCAAACAAAAATGAGATGTTCCTCATTTGCCAGCAATAATGACCCTGAATTTGTGTAGCATAATTTGCCATTACTTAGCTACTGGTAAGGACGAGCATACCTTGAAAAAGAGAACTTTGTCCATGTGCTTTGACTTAAACTCCCACCATTGTCTCTGAAATATTAACATCTCACTAAATTAAGAGTGTTCATAATCGTTAATGCCTCAAAACCCTTTAGGCTACTTATCTATCTAGAAGCAATTACCCGGCCACCTGATAAACTCTTTAAGAATGTGGGAGGTAAGTACAGAGTTCTTGGATCATAATTTGCATCTCCAAGTCATCTTCTTTTGGCATCCATGTGCTGTCTGTTTCCATACCAGCGCAGTTGAGCAAAACATGTATGAAATTGGGCATCTACATGCAAACATTAATGTACTAAAATTTTCTTTTTTCATCAGTCATACAAAAAACAGAAATACAGTAACAAATGCTGTCAGTATAGAATTATATGCCTGTAGCCATACAACAAGCTTCAAAGTCAAAATTAACAGTAACTAAAAATGGAAAATAATGGATTGCATTTTGACATAACAATCCCCAATTCACAACTGCGAAATAGTTAGGCGTACAGTGGGATGGCCCTAAAAAACACCATTAGGAATAAGTACAAGAAACTTACTCCCCGAGGAAGTGCAACTTCTCAGCTTCACGCAAGCTAAACCTTGCTGAGGCATCACCAGATAAAACAGTATCCATCCCATTAGTCGCCTTTGTCACTGCAGTTCAGCAGACTCAAATTCAGTTCCACATAAAGCATAAACCAAATCAAGGTAAGTTAACTTGAGCATCCATTGGCTGGCAATAAAAAAAAAAAATGCAGAACTCCTATAAGACACAATTACATACAATAAATTTTCTAACTGAGTCAAATAAGATAGAAACACACATACATGGAAAACAACTGAAATAATGAAGAGAGACACATGAAAGCCCCTCCAAAATGTAGTAATTTTCTTAAACAAAATCACATTTCTCATCTCCAAACAAAATCAACAAATAAAAGGCCAAACTGGGCACGGGCTCAATATGACAATATCCTATTACTGACCCTGAGCATTAGGGATAGGCTCCGTGGACATGCCCTTGAGCCCGTCCCTACCCACAATTCCATCACCGTTGGTCTTCTTAGCAGACCCCAAACTTCCTCCACCGCTCAACTTTCTTTTACCGCCGGAGCCACCTTGCTTTCTTTTGTTTGTGCTCGTGGGCACCACATCATCTTCCTCATCCTCCAATTCCATAAGCTCTTCTTCATCGTTACCAACCTCAGCAACTAGCTCTTTGTCCCCACTCTTTCTCCAACCCTCATCGCTCGAATCATCATCAGCTACACAGTTGCCGTCTTCCTTATCCTCATCCTCCATCACCACATCCACATCCACATCGGTGGGAGTTGGCAAAGGGCCTCGCCTCAAACGCTTAAAAATCTTCACGGTTTCCGGGACCCACTCGATCTTCTCCATTTCCAAATCCAACAATTCTTCTTCACCATCGTCGTACTGAACTAAATGCTTACCACTCTGCTTATTGAAGCACTTGACATAACCTTCGTACCAGTTGCTATCCAAAGGCCAGTAAACCTTGATCCTCTTCCTGACAAGCTCCTGGCCGTGGGATTTTTTGGGGTTGGTCTTGGAGCTGGGCTTGGAATCGAGAGGCGAATGGGTTGTGGGGATAAGGCTACGACAAAGACTAGGATTCGGATTGGGGTTTTGGATTTTGTTGGAAGAAATGTGGTTAAGTTTAGGGTTTAGGGCTTGTATGGAAGAAATGGGAGTAGATTTAGGGTTTTCGGTTTGTTTGGAAGAAATGGGGGGGGGGGGGGAGTAGAAGTGGCTTTGGAGAAGAAGGAAGTGATTTGGCGCTGTAGGATAACCAGTGGGGACTGGCCGTTGCTCCGACGACGCGACGCCGACATCTCCGTCTGTGAATGATTGAATTAGCAGCAGAACTGAAGGAGAAGAAGAAGAGAGATGAGCTTACTGATGGGTGTGGAAATGTGGAATGGCGGAAGTGTGGGTGAGAAAAAGACGGAAGAAGGAGGAGGAGGAGGAGGAGTTTGGAGATAGTCGAACGAAAGAGGGGAATGTTTTAATGTGGCGGGAAAATCAGCAAAAATTGCCCAGGAATTCTTACGGGGGTCGATGCTGTTTGGCGGGAAGTCCTAACCTCTCTGCGTCTCTTTTACTCCTCTCTCTCTCGGTACTCAGTTCCTCTTCCCCCCATCATTTTCGTTTCCGGGCCGGCCTGTATAGGATTTCGGGCCCAATAATCTGCAAACTCCTCGTCCATGACCCAATAACAATACAGAAGAATTTTCCAAATTACCACCTGAATTTTTATGAGAGTTTCAATTTACCATTTGAAAAAATGTGTCACCTAAATTAATATTAATTACGCTACGTGCGATCTATATTGGAGTATTATTAATTTGTATTGGGATGAAGTTCTTCTTCTTGGTTTAGATTATGTAGAATATCGCTTGTTTAATAATTAAGCTAAAAAACCAATCCAAGGAGAAACAATCGTGAAAAACTGACACTTCTAGAAATAGGTCACAAGCATCACGCATACATTATTTGAGTGAAAAAAAAAATTAATTGAGTTACTATAATATGGTCAATTACAATTTATTTATTTATTTAGAGAAATTGATCGAATGATCAATTACAAGTATGTTGTCTAATCTAATTGCTATAACGTCAAAGTATATCAATAGTTATGAATGCTTGATTTTTCTCTTATTCAACAATCAAGAGTTAAATCATATTATTAATAATCTGTTGTAAGCCACTCCTTCACTCTCTTAGTATAAATAATATTTTTAATTTGCACAGGTTGCAAATTGTAAGTTGGAGTAAAGGTTAACAATAACGAAAAGTAAAATTGGGCCAGGCCCAATATACCAACCAGTGGTTGCGCCGCTGCGCTCAGTTAGGTTCAGCCGTTTGCTACTGGCCTGCTGCAACTACAAACTCTACATCTCCTTCCTCTTTCTTCACCCATCTTTGAATCTCGATTCTCGACTGCTGAAATCTCGATCGACCAGAAACTACTAGAAGGTCCGTTCATGGCTTCCCAATGACCCTCTTTCTAAGAAGATCGTCCTCATCCGCCCAAAGCCACCTACTCTACTCTCAACCGCACCCAAGAACACCACTCTCAGATGTCCACCTACGCCGCCGCTTCACCGCCGAGCTATGCTCTTTCTATCAGGGACGAGAAAGACGGCACCGCCGCCGAGAGCAAGTCTGCCTTCCTAGTGGTTGCTCTCTGCCCCTGTCTGGTTTGCTTCATTCTTCTCCTCTTCATTATCTCTATCATTCTCATTGTCAAATTCCATTTCTTTTGCCACACCCCACTTCACTCTTTGTTTTACAAGAAAAATTGCTAACTACACCCACTACAACAATCCCCAATTTTACAACTTCAATGGCTGGCATTGAATGTGGTCTTAGGGGGTTTTCTAGTGCCACCGCTGGTGGTTCGGATTCGGGTGCTGAAACTGATAGTGAGGACGAGGATAGGAGGAGGAGTGTTGATGTTACTTCTAGTGCAGACCCGGAAGAGGTCGACAGGGTATGCAAGGTGATCGACGAATTGTTTGCCTTAGATCGGAACATGGAAGCGGTTCTTGATGAATGCGGGATTCAGTTGTCCCATGATTTGGTTGTGGCGGTGTTGAAACGCTTCCAGCACGCTAGAAAACCCGCCTTTCGGTTTTTCAGTTGGGCGGGGCAGAAGCCAGGGTTTTCGCATGATTCTAGGACTTACAATTCGATGATGAGCATTTTAGGAAAGACCAGGCAGTTTGAGACCATGGTCTCGCTGCTCGAAGAAATGGGAGTGAAAGAGCTTTTGACAATGGAAACATTTGTGATTGCTTTTAAAGCTTTTGCTGCTGCCAAGGAGAGGAAGAAAGCTGTTGGCATTTTTGAACTGATGAAGTACTACAAGTTCAAAGTTGGCATCGATACTATTAATTGCTTGCTTGATACTCTTGGAAGGGCAAAGCTAGGAAAAGAAATGCAATTGCTTTTCGAGAAGTTGAAAGGGAGGTTTACACCAAATTTACAAACTTATACTGTGCTGCTAAACGGGTGGTGTAGCTCAAAGAATTTAATGGAAGCAGGGAGGGTGTGGAATGGGATGGTTGACAAGGGATTTAAGCCTGATATTGTTGCGTATAATACAATGCTCGGAGGGTTGTTGAGGGGTCACAAGAGGTCTGATGCTATCAAGTTGTTTGAGGTCATGAAAGCCAAGGGCCCATCTCCCAACGTTAGAAGCTATAGTATTCTGATTCAAGATTTCTGCAAGCAAAAAAAGATGAAAGAAGCAGTTGACGCTTTTTATGAAATGCGAGAATCTGGGTGCCAGCCAGATGTTGCGGTTTACACGTGCTTAATCACAGGGTTTGGAAATCAGAAGAAGATGGAAACAGTTTATGAATTGTTGAAAGAGATGAAGGAAACTGGTTGCACTCCTGATGGGCGGACATACAATGCCTTGATTAAAGTGATGACAAGGCAGCAGCGAATGCCAGATGATGCAGTGCGGATATACAAGAAGATGATTCAAAATGGCGTTGAGCCATCAATACACACTTTTAACATGATCATGAAGTCTTATTTTCAGACGAGAAATTATGATATGGGTTGTGCAGTATGGGATGAGATGATTCAGAAGGGGTTTTGCCCTGATGACAACTCATATACTGTTCTCATTGGAGGTCTTATAAGTCAGGGAAGATCAGGAGAGGCCTGTAAATATCTAGAGGAAATGGTCGAGAAAGGAATGAAACCTCCTCAGCTTGATTTAAATAAGTTTGCAGCCGATTTCTCCAGAGCTGGAAAACCTGATATTCTTGAGGAGTTGGCGCAGAAGATGAAGTTTTCTGGTAAATTTGAAGTCTCCAATGTCTTTGCAAGGTGGGCTGAGATGATGAAGAAAGGGGTAAAGAGAAGAGATCCTATTGAAAATGGTTAACAGTGAATCTTGGGTTACTTGACGAAGATCCATGATACTCTGCCTTAAGGATGGCGAAATGGCGAAGGAGGCATCATGGTTTCCAACTGAATCCATTTCCTTCCATACCTGCTCCAGTTTTAGCATGCATCAACAATTTGTTGGGCATTGACAAGCCACAATTTCTGTTGTATATTATCATAGTTCGTGCACATCTTTATCATTTGCCTATTTGGTGTTGTAACTGGTTCAGATTTTATGTACTTCAGCTGTACGTATCACTTGATTTTATGTTACTCGTTCCCGGTCAATTATTTCTCCATTATTGTCTCCCAGTGTTGGAGGAGGTTCCAAGTTTGAACAACCCTCCGTAATTAATTTGTTAAAGATAAATACAAGGTCATCTCCAATGCACCGAAAAATTTCGAATCAAATGGTATATATTTGAGTCTAAATATGAGTCAAAATCTCTCCAATGCACTGGAGACTTAAAATTCAGATACAAGTCTCCGGCCAAAATAAATCTGAATTTTAATATGAAATTTGAGTCCAAATTTGAGCTCATGCCAACAAGAAAATAAGATTTGAGGTAACAAAATTGTCAAAGTCCGAAGTTTTCTCCTCCATTCAAAGCAACAAGAAGCACCAAAATAGAAAACGTATATGTTACTAATGAGAGACGACTATGTGGTATACAAAGGGAGAATCGATATGTTAACTTTTGTTCCCAGGCTATATTTTTTATGACTTTTTGTGCTTATAAACATATTATATAATATATCAAATTTTTTTTGTTCAATTACCACCTACAAGTTCATTATAGCGCTAAATTGTCACCTTTGTTATGTTATGCCGACTATGCATAAAGTCTAAGAGCGGTTTTGTCTACTTCTATCTAAAAAAACATTAATTAAAATCTTTAAATTTATTTAAACAGTTGAAAGAAGGGAAGGGAAGGAAATATACTATAGAAGGCCGAGAGAGAGAGAGAGATTGAGTGAGGAAAGAAGAGAAAAATGGAGTTGGGGAGGAAAATGGGTAATTTAAAAGATTGAAACTGAATCCCACCTATTTGAAGAAGGTTTTGTTAACGTAACATTTAAAAGAAATAATCAAATGTGGTACATTGGCACCAAGTCCAAGTCTAAGACGGTAATTGAATAAACCTTTTAGTTTAGGTGGCAAATGCACAAACTCATAATAATTAGGTAATGTTTGTGCAAATTCCCCCTAATATATTTTGTATTGGTTGTTAGAACTAGGAAATATATAGTATATAATAGGACATATAATTTTTTTTTTAAGAAAATAGGAAATATATTTTATATAATAGGAAACATATGAAAAGAATTCTTGCCTTACACCTTTTATTACAGAACAAATTAATGAGGATTATGTCATGAGGATTTTTTGGCTCCCTTTAAGCCAATACTGCTGCGGAATTAAACTATATGCTGGTTTTTCAGTTAATCAACAAGTTCTTCTTTTGGTCTTTTTATTAATACCTTGCTGGCAACAGAATTAAGCTGCTTTATACATGGTCTGCATGGAACTTTCGTGCTGTTCCAAAACATTAGTCCCCACTGCCCTAATGCCATATGTCGATCGACAGAGATCATCTTTTTAATAAGTGTTTAATTTCTGTTCTATTGATTTACTGCTAGTCTCAGATTTCTGTGTGCTACCTGCATCCAAAACCACACGGCATAAGATAGTTGTAAGTGAAAAAAAGGTACCATATATATGAAACCCCAATTCTGCAAGAACCCTAGATGGAAATTTTTGGGCGTGGTGAATGCAAGAAGCTAAAAAAGGAAGTGCGAGAATGATGCCCTTGAGTATTTAATACCCAAAATCTACTTCAAGATACTGAATTATACAAAAAATCTTTATCAAAGAAGCAGGAGTAGTACTCAGATATCATCATATCAGAAGATAGTATTGTTTTGCCCTAACTCCACGAAGAAGATGAACAAAACTGAGTGACTGCAAATTTACCGGACAAAATAGCTAATAAGAGGCGTACGTTCAAGATATTGTCTCCCATCAGCCTTCTGCGGCTCACATATATGTATTCTTCTACTTCATCAGGTCTCTCTCACACCTTAATTTCGTCTTTCTTGTTTTTCTGCATATCATATAAAGTCTCTCTCTCTCTCTCTCTCTCTCTCTCTCTCACACACACACACACACACAGCTTTTCTCTAATTTTACAAAATTCATTCATTGGTTTTATGAATAAAGCATCCCCTTTTGATGGATTGTTTGTTTGTTTGTGGTTTTTTCAAATTTTTAGACGAACTTCTGTTTGATTTCAAAGAATTTAGGGGTGTAGCATTATGTCCCAATGAATGCACTAGATAATGTATATGATCATGATCTATATAGGTATGTTATCTTTTAGATTTCAGTATTGATCACGTTTCCTAGTTCAAGCAAAATAAGGAATGAAAGAAAAACTAACCAAAAAAAAATATGTCGTCAGTTAGATTTGAGATACATAGGTCTTGCAAAATCTCACCGACAAACCAAAGAAACTCAAACAATGATATGACAATTTATTGTACTCAATGATCAAAACCTAGAAAATCCTCATCAATTTATTTGTTATTAATTTGTTAATCCTCTTACATTAAAGTTGCATTTTTTTTGTATGTTCGTACTAAATTTTGAATTTTTTTTCACGTATTGTAACTGGTTAATCTAATTCTCATTTCTTTGCACTTTGAACTTTCTCGCTAAATGAATGCATGGAGCGTGAGCCACATGTATGCATAAAATATGCATTTCGCGTGCTGCAATTGTCATTCAAAATAATACGTGAAATAATATCTAGTTGTTAATGAGTGATATGTGATTTAAACTTTTGATATATTTAATAGCATAACAAAACATTAATAAATAAGTGAGCTTTTATTCTCTAATTTTGTGTACTTTTTTTCAAGAATTCTCTAATTTTGTTATGCCTTTTAAGAGGAGTCCCTTTTTACTCACTCTCTTCTACATTGTGAGGTTTGTTAAAAAAACTAACCTATGGTAGTATGGTTAGTCTTTACATTCACTAATTTTTTTTAAATGAGTTCTAAACATAGATTGTTTTATGTTGCATTAAACTAATTCATGGGCCTCCTTTTTTTATACAACGATATACTTTCATTGTTTGTTTATTGAATTCAAAATTCTCGATATTCGAATATAAGGTCTCTCACGTATATATAAGTGAAAAGAATATCACTAAGTTCCCTTTAAATATTGGTGGAGTATGTCAAAATCTAGTTTTTGACTTTTTTGATGGCAACTTGGATGATACAGTTCTTTGTACTTAAGGACAACAAGAAGACCCGATGAAACTCCATTCATTGAAAGTGCTTGTGAGGCATGTTTTCTTTGTCTTGCTGGTAATTCTTTCTTCTCATTATTCTACATTAATTTCGAGCTTAATTTCACTGTTATCACTTCATTGCAAATACATGTTATTTTAACTAGTAAAACTCAATATATGCAGGCAACTTGCGTGCTGGTACTTGCTTGCTTATTGGTCAGCATCATCAAGCATATCGAGCATAATGCACAGGTGAGCTTAATTAAACTAACTTTCAAAACTCAATTATTTGTTAATGGATTTATTAAATGTCTACATGATTTAAAACCTGTAAACCTTTCATTGAGTTTCAGGCTTATAATGTTCTACCGACTTCCTCTCAAATTAGGTTGATCAGTCTTGTTCTCAAGGACTGCGAGGTGGCATTCATCCTCCTCATTGTAATTATTGGTATTATGGGCTTCTTCCTTTTCAGTTATATTTTCGTAATGCATAGTTCGGGAAGACGAGAGATGCATTTGTGTAATACATTGATCAAGCAAATGGAGGCCACCCAACAAGCAGAGAGAAAGAGCATGAATAAAAGCCTTGCATTTGCTACTGCAAGCCATGACATTCGTGCTGCTCTAGCCGGAATCACAGGCTTGATTGAGATATCTAAAGAAGAAGTTTCCCCAGGTTCCGAGTTGGAGACAAATTTAAGGCAGATGGAAACTTGTGCAAGAGATCTCTTTGGTATATTGAACTCTATTCTTGATACGAGTAAGATTGAAGCTGGGAAAATCCAACTTGAAGAAGAGGAATTCGATGTGGCGCAACTTGTTGAAGATGTAGTTGACTTGTATCATCCTGTGGGTTTGAGAAAAGGCATAGATGTGGTGTTGGATCCCCACGATGGCTCTCTAATTAAGTTTCCGAGTGCGGTAGGCGACAGGGGAAGACTTAAGCAGATATTATGTAACTTAATAAGCAATGCTGTCAAATTTACCTCGGAGGGACATGTCACAGTCCGTGCTTGGGTCGAAAAACCCAGCTTTAAGAACTCAATAGTTGCTTCTGGCAAGGGCAATGGTGTTGCAAGACAATTGTTGTACTTGTTTAACCACAACAACAAAGCACAAGCAGACATGGGAACAATGAAGCATGACCCGAATGCCTTGGAATTTGTTTTCGAGGTGGATGATACAGGGAAAGGAATTCCAAAGGAAAAGCAAAAATCAGTGTTTGAAAACTATGTCCAAGTTAAAGAAACGGCTCTTGGAGAAGGAGGCACTGGCTTAGGACTTGGCATTGTTCAATCTCTGGTAAGCAATCAAAATTGCATTAATTTTATGTTTATATTTTCCCACGCACTAATATCTTTGTTTGTCAGAATCATGGGTAAGACTAGGATGGTTGAGTTGAAGTCGAGGCTTGTACGTATTATTTGCAATAAAAGAAATTTCGACTATTTTTTTCTTCTCTTTTTTGTTTGTTTTTGTTTATCTGCATATTACTTTGGTTTGGTGAAACTTCGACTGCAATTTAGTTTGTTTTGTGCTGGATCTTAAATGACTATATATAGCTTCTGCACTGGGTTTTTTTGGTTGATGTCGTACATGGTGGAGATTGCTCCGTCCGTCATAAATAATGTACTTATCTAGTTTTTGAAGTATATTTATGTTCCTATATTACGTGCGTCTTAGAATTATGATTTCTTGGGAACATGCCATTTTAGTTTATGTATGTTGATAATTTTTGAAATGCTGCATTATATGTAGGTACGTTTGATGCATGGAGAAATAGGAATTGTGGACAAGGAGATGGGCGAAAGAGGCACATGCTTTAGGTTTAGTGTTCTATTAACTTTACGTGAGAATGTCTCCAAGGATAGCACGAAAGAAGTGGATACTGAAATGGGATTTGGCCCAGGTGACTTGGGGATACAAGTCACTCACACTCCGAGTACTCCCGGATTGAGCATTCACACGCCAAGCCCCAGGTTGAACATTCGAACCCCATGTAGTACTCCTAAGGTTGATGGATCAGGATCATCCGTCGTCTTGTTGATTAAGAATGAAGAGCGTCGCAGAATTTCCCAAAAATTCATGGAAAACCTCGGGATAAAAGTATTCGTGGCAGAACAATGGGAACAACTATCTCAAACTCTAGAGAAAGCAACTAAACACAAGGGGGGTTACCATTCGCTTCATCATAGCTCTTCAAGAATATCTGAGGTGGGTTTGCAGGACTGCTTGAGCAATTCCACATCATGCAACTCTAGTAACAGAGTAAACGAGGTGCCTTTGATCAGCGCAATGGACGGGAGTGGAACTGAAAACAACAGCAGCAGCAACAACATGCTCCCTCTTTCTCTCTTTAAAAAGACGAGCCTTCGAGGTGCAACGGGGTTTGTGTTAGTAGTGGTTGACGCCACAGCTGGACCCTTTTCAGAACTATGTAAGATTGTGACTGAATTCAAAACGGATCATTACCAGAATAGTACTAGGAATTGTAATTGGTGCAGGGTTGTTTGGTTAGCAAGTCATAGCATCAATTTGAATGATCATGATATGTTTGATCCAGAGGATGTAATCAAACACAAGGCGCTTCATGGTAGCCGCCTATACGAAGTGGTGAGACTTCTTCCGGAGTTTGGCGGTGCATTACCTAAGAGAAGGGCCACAATTCAGCAGCTTCCACACCAGGTTGGAAAAGCATCTCGAGCTCCTGCTAGTTCCTCAATATCACATCAACATCGGTCATATAATAATCAGTTTGATCATTCAACTGACGATGAAATTGAAGTATTGCAAGACCATAGTAATATTGGTGGTAGTTCAGGTAATGAGACACCTCGAAAGAAAATATTTTCGCCAACGCTGACTCACCAATATCTGTCTCATGTTGGCTCCTCCACATCAAGAAACTCACAGATTCTAGTTCCTCCTAGAGATCAAACACAAGAACATGTCAGCGATCCGAACAGACCCTTGATTGGAAAGAAATTTTTGGTTGCTGATGACATAGAATTGAACCGCAAGCTAGCTCAAATTAATCTGACAAGGCTGGGTGCAACTGTGGAGCTTTGTGGAAATGGAAGAGAAGCTCTTGATCTCGTTCGCGGTGCTCTAGCGAATCAAGGGAAACACGGATTTGATTATATACTAATGGATTGTGAGGTAACTATTTCACTCCTCATGCTTTAATCACTGCTACGCACCTTGCTAGTTGAGTTTAAAAAGACTCCGTTCTCTTTTACTCTTGTTTTTTTTTGCGACATTTGAGTTGAATAAATCAAAAGAGAGTCAAGGGCACAAGTATAAGAGTGCATAAGCAGGAAAAATGTGTGCTGAAATAGTTTCCGATTCGTTTAATTTAATTCCCTATTGCATTTTGTTCTGGACCAAAACTTATGAAGTTGATGTGCATTTTGGTTGGTGATGAAACTGCAGATGCCGGAAATGGATGGGTTCGAAGCAACAAGGCAAATAAGGAGAGAGGAGGAGCCTTATAATCTTCACATTCCCATCATTGCATTGACGGGTCACGCATCGGGAGAGGAAAGAAGCCGGAGGATGGAAGCTGGCATGGACGATCATTTGAGCAAACCGTTTCAAAGGGAACAACTGCTTGAAAAAACGAGACGCATTGATGATAGAAACAGATTAAAAGAAAAATGTTAGAGACAATGGAGAGGAGTACGATGGTATATGAGCTCGCCGTTTTTAAGTGTGAGCGTCCGATGTGATACAAACAATATGTTGGAATGGAAATCCAAATAAATATATATGATGAAGCTTTTGGTTAATATAAAGTTTGGTTTTTATCGACAAATTTTCCCTTTTCTTGTGCTATCATCCTCTTCCTCTTCTTGTGCTAGAAATAAGCCTAAATTTGGAGTTCTGCCGTCATCGAAGGTTGTCTTCCATAAGAGTTAAACATTGAGTAGTCAATATTCTGTTGGCTTCCGGGTTCCTCTTTCTTGTTGCATAGCATTCTTTCAAGGAAATCGAAAGGATTGTGCGGTATGAGAAATTTAATTTTTCACTGTGACGGGAATAACATCACGTGTTTTTATGTAAGTGATGAAAAATTTGATTTTTTAAGTTATTACCTTTTTAACACACAAATCCCACCATTTGTATAGTAACACGTGGTGCCGATCACACTAAAAAATCTCTCGCGCATTAACGGTATTTTTCCGTCTTCATGGGTAGTAAGGGTATTTACGTAAAATAAAATATTAATATTTTTGAAACAGTCCAAGGAAATTTGTGGCGGTCGAGTCAGCGGCGGAATTGGACACTTAGAGCAACTCCACCCTTGGAGCCCTCCCTCCTGGCAATCCACTATTCAATCCACCTAGTGAACAGTAACTGCCCTTAATGAACAGTAATTGTCATTTGCATCTCCACCCTTGGAGCCCTCCCCTTGGCAATAGGCAATAAAATATTAGTTTTTTTTTTTTTAAATAATACAAAATTAAATTATTTGTAATTTCGGATAAGAATTTTTAAATCGTTCTCGTTGCGTCACGTGTCATTTTATCCAAAAAAAACAATTATTTTAGCGATGGATTTCGATAAGATTTTTATCTAATGTCATCGTGTCACGTGTCGTTATCTTTTCAGAATCTTTGAAGATAGATTTCGATCAGATTTTAAATCGTTCGAAATTGCGCCACGTGTCATTATCCGAAAAGATAATTATTGGATATCGATTTCGATAAGATTTTTATCCAATACAATCGTGTCACGTGTCGCTATCTTTTCAGAATCTTTGAGGATATATTTCGATCAGATTTTTAACGAATGACAGCTTGCCACGTGACCCTATCTACAAGCCAATCATTTTTGAATCGTTCATATAATCCACCATCCATCCTCATAAATCTCACACCAATTTTCTCAACATCTCTATCATTATTCATAGTTTCTGCTTCCCTTTTACAATGTCTTCTTCTTCATCAAGGATGATGTGGGAAATCGATCAGCAAGAGGAAGAATTGTTTAACCAATCAGAAGGAATGTTCAATCTTCAGATATCCCAAAATGAGATGGAAGAGGATGAGGAGCGTACAAGGAGAGATGACGAAGCAAGAATGCACAGAGCCTCACATTCCCGTCGAGTCATCCAAACTCTTGCTCAGATATGCAGGCCCAGCCGTTCCAGAGAGGGGGCAGACTGCATAGCAGCATACCTTCCAAAATCTTCACACTTGACTTCCGGTCGCCGCAGGTAACAAGTTTGGAATCTCAAATTACAAAGTCTCTCTCTGCCATATTATTTGTGCATCTATATATATATAGGAGCTCATGTTGCATTCAATGGAATACCCGCGCAAAACCCAATAGCCGCGGATTTGGTATTCGACTGCAAATGTCAAAGTTTCGAAATCCATGGAGTCAAACTGTCTTATGAGTTTCGTTAGAGCAGAGCAATCAATTATTGTGAAGTTTTTCCTGTAATGTCTTCACTGCTAGTGCTAGCTTGGTTTTAACTTGTGAGCTCTGAGAAAAGGGCAAGAATTCGAATGTGATCTTACGTTTTTCAGTAGGGAAATTGGTTGGGGATATGGATATTGGTCTAGAACAATGGAAGATTTGGGAAAGTGTTCGATTAGTCCGAAAATCAGTATGTCAACCTTATAGTTTGTTTGTTTAGTTTTTCCTTTGGAACTCCACCTCAATAACACAAGAAAAGAATCAATATCAAGTTGTAATTGAGCAAAGCAGAATCATTACACTGTTTCTGTTTGAATTTATCCTCGTGTAGTCGTATTGCTATCTGTCTTCATTCATGTAGTGCAAGATGCCTGCAATTGTAACAGTTTACAGCTACTAGTTGAACCGTAGTAAGAACCATAACTGAACCTCTTGTCATCTGGTTTGTCAACAAGATTTTCGGAACCTTTTTTGTCGTGCATGTTTCGTGTCTTTTCCAGAATACAGCCAACATCTTTCATGAAGTAATTAAACATCTTTATTGAAACTTCTGATACAGGATCGTGAGAGAAATTGTTCAATCAATGCCTTTCTACTGTCATTGGTTATAACTTTAACGCTAACTATTTCCTTGTTGGGATCAATCATTCCGCAGTATGATGGACGCTCAAATTCAAGATTCAGTCCCCTGCAGGCCTTGTATTAAGGTGGAATTTCAGCTCGGTTCAGAAACATATTCTGTCAAGGAGCACAAGGGCATCCTTTCTGAGCAACTTGTTTCTGTGAAAGAAGAAGGCATGAGGATATTGAAGGACTTCATCACCAGACACAATGTTCCTAATGACGTCCCAGATGAATTTGTTGAAAACTCTTCGGAAGACGATGGTGAAATCCTTGAGAAGAAGTCAAAGAAGACAAAGTTTACTTGATTGCCTCTGTATTCTGGGTTTAAACCTCAAAACAGTTTGTGATTGTGGTGCTCCTTTTGCTGTCTTAGATAAACTGTTTGAACTAGATTTAGCAATAGCTACCTTTGTAGTAATCAAGTGCTTATGTTTTGAAATGCATTGTGTAGTATGGTATAGGATTCTCTTTCAACTTTTGAAATCAGTCGATGCGATTACTTTTTCTCGTTGCCTAAGGGGAGGAACCTTATAATCTTCACATTCGAATCAATGCATTAACGGGTCATTCACCGAACGAAGAAAGAAGCCGGAGGATGGAGGATGGAGGCCGGCATGGACGACCATTTGAGCAAACCGTTCAACATGACACAACTGCTTGAAATAGTGAGACTTAACATAAAATAAAAGAGAAATGTTGGAGGGATCGTACTTTTTGGTTGGAAATTCTGGTAAGGAACTTGAACAAGGAATAAAAAGGATGCAAAGGTCTTTCTTGTTTCTGGATTCACGCGTACCCGAGAGGGTTTAGAAAGAATAATCAACTCGTTGTGGAGACGCATCACGATGGCATACCAGTGCATCCAATAGTAGCTTGCAATTTAGTTTTACTCGATCACTCCAACAATGCAAACAGCCTATGGCTCACAATGCGGCCACGAAGACAAGTTTTGCGATGGATTCTGTAGTAATTCGTAAAATTGATTAAAAACCGTGAAATCTCATTACAGCATTGTCTCACTTGAGATTCATTATCCACATACATTGGAAAGGAAAATTTTAAAGGCATCCGACACATAATCTCAAACTAAACCAACCGACAAGAGAAAGACTTGATTCAACCTAACAAAATTGGGTTGGGTAAAATGTATAATAATATTGCAAGAAATATATCCTTGGATCCTAAGATCAGGAGAAGTGTATACCATCCTTGTTGAACTGGGAAAGTAGGTCTAAAAATTGCTGTAATTTGAGCTTGGAGGACCTTTCGCCTTCAAAACCAGCCTTCTTCAACACGTCCAGAACCTTTTTCTTGAATTCGGATACCTCCCCTTCCGCATTACCATCCTCCACCTCCATCTCCGTTCCATCATCGACTCCATCATCATCCATCTCCATGTCCTCATCCATAAACTCCATTAAATCATTAGTATCCTCTTCCTGGGCTGTTGCAGGATTAAGTGCCTGCAGCGTCTTGTAATTCTTCTCGAGCAAATTGATGACACTTTTCTGCCTAAAAATTGAGCCAAGGGTTTTGTTCTTCCTATTGAAACAGATCCGCAAAAACCCATCCCACTCCTTTTGGTTTACTAGTAAGGCCGGTTTCCTGGGCTCAATTCGCACCACAGAAGAATCTACCTTAGGCGGAGGGCGAAAATTGTTCCTTCCAACTTTGAGGAGATGGGAGACCCGTGACAATAGTTGGGTGTTGACGGTAAGACGACAGTAGAGCTTGTCACCGGGTTGGGCAACCAGTCTCATTGCAAATTCCCTCTGAAACATTATAATGGCACATCGGAATGCCGGTTGGTGCTTCAATAACTTGAAGGTCAAGGGAGATGAGATTTGATAAGGGATGTTTGCCACACATATATCAAAATAGGGAAGCTCAGTCTTCAGCACATCTCCTTGAATCACCTGTGTCCACAGCAGCAAACAAACCCCTATTTTTATTCGATTCGAAATCCCCAAAATACATCAACATTTTACCGTATCACCATACAACATAATTTCTTAAATTAAGCACAACAGAATTTGAGATATTCTTCTTGGCAAATACAATTAAACCCTCTTTCTAAATTATCATTTGAGCACACATCACACCCAACATTTCAACCACAACAGAATTTTAAAACTTTATCGATTCATATTCATTCAAACACTAATTGCACTTACCCAATATTGGATTTTCAAATTGGAAACAAAAATGCTCGGTAAATGAAACTTCTTTCGGGAAAAAAAAAAAGAAAAAAAAAAAAAAGAAGCGGTACCTGCAAGCGGTTGGAGTGAGGGGTGCCCTGGAAGCGGCGCTGCAGCTCGAGGACCATGCGGGAGTCAATCTCGACGGCGATGACCCTCTTACCAGCTTCTAGAAGCTTCTTGGTGAGATTACCAGTACCGGGACCGATCTCGAGGATGACATCGGTGGATTTGATGCCAGACTTCTGGACGATGGAGTCGACGAGCAAGGGGTTCTTGAGGATGTGCTGTCCCTTGGACTTGTGGAACGATATGCCTCCTTGGTAGGGCGTGTGCCCCGCTGGCCTCGCCTTCTCTTTCTTCGCTTTGCCTCCCGCCATTGATGCCAATGCCAACCCCACACACTCACAGAGTTTCAGAGAAGGGTTTAGGGTTTTGTTCGGTAGAAATTGGAAGGGGATAAGAAACAGGAGAGGGCCACCGATAAGGGCAATAATGGGAGTGTAATGTTTTCGCGGAAATTTAGTTTTAGACGCGGATACTTTGTACATTATGGTTTATTTATATTTAACTATTATCTATGAAAAACAATCAAATTGGAGTTCGTTTAATTCATATCAATTAAACAAATCGACAAACACTAGAGTCTAACTCTCTTAAAAAATGAGATGTTTTGTGAACTTTCCGCTACCTCATGTTTTTTGCATAATTTTCGTGCAAAAATATAAAACATTATGCAAAAAAAATAAGATGATAGAAAGTCTAGTGAGAGTCCTTGATGCACTTTTCGAAATACTATAGAAAATACTAAGAATTTAGATTTATAAATTGCAAAGCTAAATTAATATAAAATGGGGGATTGTTTGAGAGAAGAATATAGCAAAATTCTTCTATTTTTTTTCTTCTGTGGTTCTAAGTTGTAATAGTAAAATTCTTTCTTTTGCCAAACAACTGGCATGCTTAATTATCTTCCCCATATGAGACAACATCCTTGTGATCTTGAAGGAGTTTATACAGCAAATCATCTCCTTTGGCCTGTGGTTTGCACTCCCCCTTTGGAAGGACTGCCCTTACCTAAAATGAAACAACCGGGCCTAAAGCCGGAAAATACAAAATTGAAAAGAAAGAGCTGTATACGGGAGTAAGGAAGACGGATATATCTTCTTTACTCAAAACCTCTACAACTTTGACAGTTTCTTCTTAAACCTCTTTGAGATGTGCCTAATCCGCGCTTGCAATTCATTTCTCTTGAAGTAATACTGGGCATTTGTCAGCATAACCGTTATATCATGCTTCACCGCTTCCAAGCTTCTATAATAGTCGTTCTCCAACCTCGACTGGATTAGTTCAGGGTACAATTGCACCGGAAAGCTGCAAAATATTTACAAACCAAAGACATCGTTATTTTCTCAAATCCTAGTTTTTGCCAAGATCGATGATAAGCAGGTAAATATGTCGCGACTTTCTGCGCATTCTTTCTACCTTCGAGGAAACTTATCCCAACTCAAATGGAATGGAAAGTTCCTATAAATGGCCTCGCACAGGAATAAAGTTAAACCAGATAATAGTATTTCTTACCTGTTGCAGAAATCCGCCTTCTGAACAGCTTGATTCAATTGTTGGATTGTTTGGAAGTCCTGCATCATACACGGCATAATTAATTAATATACTTGATGAAGAAAACAGTTTCAGAATGCTTACGTCTTTCCTAATGATAATTGGAGCTTTAAATTCCAATTCCCACAAAATAACAAGACAGGTATACTAAAATATTTGCGCAAACCTTCTGCTGTAATTTATAAAAATCACGCAGCAGCATCTCTTTGCTTTCAGAATCAATATGGGGCTGTTCGCATGAGGATGGATCGTCTACTATGGACGGTTCTCGCAATTCCCAAGGACAATGCAAATGGGTTTCATCATCATTCTCGTACCGAACCTCATATCTTAACCAAGGGCTGCCGGGAAACTCATGTGACTTGGGCTGACAACGAATAATTTGACCTACCCACCAAGTCCCACCTCCATCTGAAATTGAATCCCTCCACCAAACCGCGCATTCCTCCCTAGTGGTCCAGTTTCTTCTAATAGAAGCATCATACCACGTTTTCTCAGCAATGAAATCATTAAAATCAATTTCAGGCAAAGTCAACTTCAACGCTTTACCAAAGATAGCAGAAGAAGGGTCTACAAATTTAAGTTTGATTTTACAGCAACTCTCCCCAGAACCAGGCAGCGAAGCATATTCGAGGCTTTCAACCTTGCAAACTTCCGCAACTTTGATGTTTTCCTTAATTGATTCCCAAGGACCCTCTTCTGAATTCTTGACTAGTTTTAGATACTCTTGATGCCCCTAATAATCACAAGCCCATATATTAATGATCAAACAGTAAATTCTAAAGCATAAATAAGAACCAAAGGACCAGAAACCACAAATCAAAGATATTAAGAAATTACCTGTCTCAGGTATACAACTTCATCACCGAGCTGAGGAATGTAACGGTAACCATCCTCATGTTTTGACAACATCAGCCATGGTAACTTTCCAGTGGGGTTAACTAACATGCTTCGGGTTGAACAACTTTGGCCATAATCGGGACACGAACCCTGACGACTTCTCATAGACCTTGGTCTTTGATGAATCTGGTCGCACAATTTGGCAGATGAGTCTTCTGCATCTTTTGATGTCCCCACTGTTTGATGGCCCCACCTCAACTTAGGGCTATGGCTCATAGTGTCCACCTTCCGTGAAGTTTCTTTGATCTTTAAGGTTCTTGTTCCACGTATTGCATTGGTTGCAGCTGCGGGGAGATCCATTCCTGAATCATGATGGTCATTGATATTTGTTGCATATTCTTCTACATTACCACCAGAACCTTCTGAATTAGTCCTGCGCTTGCAAACAAACTTCAAAGAAGTTGATCTGCCAGCACCTTCACCCAATTTCAGTACCCCTAAATCTGAATTTGGATCCATGCTCGAAGAATCATCGGGGATTAAATCTCTAGAACTTGTTAAGTTTTCTGCAGGAAATTTAAGAGAAGCATTATCCCATGATTCACCAGAGTGCTTTCTCCTAGCAAATTCCTCTATCTCCAGAGAGCCCTCAATTCCCTTTTGTTTGTGCTTGCCCAAAGCTGAGGAATCAAATGATGAAGATGCAAGGGCCTCGTCAGTATGAGAAAGCTCTCTACTTCTGAGACCATCCAGATCCTCAAACGCACGTGTTCCAGTATGCTCCTCATCCCTGCAAGACAAGACACCTCCATAATTTTCATTTCCCTTAATTTTTGAATGATTACAAAACTCTCGGGATTAACATACCGATGGACATTATTCATATCTTCTATATGTGCATTAAAACTAGCAAGCGACCCAGTGGCTACACCTATTGGTATGGGGTCTACTGATCTTGTATGCTTTGGTGTGCGCACCTTGACCTCGCTCAATCTGACTCTGCTATCCTGGTAAATTGCTGATGCTTCCAAAGAATTCCCAGTCTTCACAGTTTGCCCAGTATCTGTCAAATCATTGTCCAGGAGGTTTCTTGAAAACTTCAGATCAACCACATTGACAGGAGGAATCTGGATCCACAGAGCTGTTAATAATCCGGTTATCTGGAGTGGCATCTTGACATCTAGAAGATGGAGACACAAAATCAGCCTGATTGTTGTCTTTGAGTTTTACATCCTTTGGAGCCTCTTGCTTTTTAATCTTAAAAACCAGTTTCGGCATCCTTCGGACGTTTGACTGAGACGAAGAAACTACAAGAGGCTGGGCCATATCGCCAAACTCATGTAGAGGTGGTTCTTCTTTAGCATGTTTTTGCTGCATTATCTGGAAGTCCCCATCATCGCTTTGAGTGTGGAATTCTTGCTGAAGTGATTCACTATTCGATGAATCATCTTCCCAGGCATCTTCTTCTCCTTCTGTAGATGTTTCAGGGTTCTGGGAAAACACAGTTCGAGCATTGCGTGCTGCTACTCGCTGGGGTCTCAATGTCTTTGCTTTAGAAGACTTCCACTTAGAAACTTTCCGGCCACCTTTTGGGATTTTAGTTCTGTTATTCCCAGATATAACGCGATCATGCTCACCCACTCTCCTTTTCTTGACACGCCTCTCGGAAGACTCAACCTAAAGATCATTAAAATTCAGTCGAAGGAGGTTGAACAGAAACAAAAACTAGTACAGAATCTATAGATAAGGAGATAATTTTTACCTTTGGTCTTTGTCTCCTTGATTGACGAAGGCTGTCCTTATGACTGCATCCAGCTTCACCGTCTTCTTCGCTGCAATCTGGATCACTAGAAGAACTGGTGCTAATATTTCCTTTCTCCCCTTCACTGGAATTTTCATCAGTAACATTATACTCCGAATCAGTATCTTCACTTACAACCTCATTTTCTGGTTCCCACAACATGGCATCAATAAAATCTGGTAGTGGTTCAATCATTCTTTCCAGATCTGGCAAAGGAGGCATCATATAATCCTGGCCTGTATTGATATCCACACCAACAGAAAATTTCATGGATGATGGACGCCCTTCCATGCCCAGAGCACCAAGTCGTCGTTGCTGGTATGTACTCTGATAAGGTTCCGGGTATGGTATCATACCTATTGTTTCCAATCAATATATGATTATGAGAAAATATTGTGAATACTAATAATAAATTAAGAATCCCATCCAGTAGGAGCCAGAAACATACTTGAATCACATAGAGGATCTTGAAGATTCCTTCGGTAAGTGGAAAGTTGTGTCCCCTGAAACATGGATAATATGTTCCAAAATTAAAAGTTATATGACATCGATTCAATTTCTTAACATGCAAGTTCAAGTTGATGCTAACTGCAGACATGGAATAAAATTCGATTTAACCTGATCAATAAGGTATCCAAACTCATCCAGTGCAAGGGGGCGATAATCCCCAAGGAAGAACTGTAGAAGAATCACACAAACAGCCATCATCGAGGAGTTTCACAACTTCAAATTGGAATCAAACAGGGGAAAGGACAAACCTACAAAACAAATTCTTACAATAGTGTTATACATGTATAAATCATGGTAATTACCCATGATAGCTGCAAGCACAAAGCGGTTATCCAGGCTCCACACAATCATGTTAACACCACGAGGGGTGGGAAGAAATCTCTGACGCGGGCCTCCTCGAGGAGGCTGAGGAGGCAGTGGGGGAGGTGGAACTTTTAGATGATATGCACGTGTCCAACGTCCAACTTTCCCCTAAAGTGAAGAGAGAATTATTTAAAAACATAAGCTTGAAATAAGTTGTATTGTACTCATTTACATCAAAGTAGACTTCACAAAAATGTAAATAAAAATACTCATCCAAAGCAGCTCACATGGAATTTGTGTGATCTTGGAACCCATATAATGGCACTGCCATCACGAGAGCAGGTAACTATGTTGTTGTGACAAAACCTGAGAATTCAAAGACTGCCTTAGCACATTCAACAAAAAAAGGAACTGGCGTGCAGATACTACACAAGACAGAGCATAAGCACACTGCAGAAAATATCAATGGAAAATCATTTCAGATACATACCAGGAATTTTTGAACTTCCCATTAGTCTCCTCCTTGACAGAGTCAGAAAATGAAGACTTTGAAGGAATGACACAACCACTGCATAGGAAAGCAGAAAAGATTATATGAAAAATGAGAAGAAAATTTCTAATAACAACAATCAACACTAAAGCATTAAAATCTGTTGTCAGAAAGAATTTGAAAGGAACAAAGGAAATGATGGTACAAAAGAAAACAAGAAATTTCAAATGAACCTTCGTAAGACATTTATTTATTCAATTATTTATGTGGAAGTTTAGGAGCAATGTAGGTCTATGTGGTTTAAGCAAATATAGCGTGCACTGTCAGACACTGCCACCCAAAGCCAGTGGCTGTGAGCAAATATTGCCACATTGCCACAGAATCCAGTGACAGCTCATAGGTCACAGTACCTCTATTAGGAACCTCCGTTTCATCTATCAAAACTTCTCACATATAGCGGTCAGCTTATTCAGCCAAGCTTACTATTCTCCTTAAAATTACCAATTTGGTACAGTTTGGTGCCCTTTTTAAGTGTTCTAGTTCCATATGCAGTGAGCTTTGGATTTGTAATAAACTGGACATTCGAAAATCGAGAAACCTGATTTTAAAATTGACCAAATTTCAGCCAATTTCTGGAAATTTCAACACTTTTAGAGAAACAATGCAGGAAATATTTTATAAAAAATTGAACCAAAATGTTGGCAAAATGGCAAAATTTCATCTCTCCTGCAAAATAGAAATATCAGAAAAACAAGACCTATATTTACTTTTAAGACATTGAGACAAACAAACCTGAACTGAACATAATTCACATCATTCTCATGGCCAGCCAGTACATCCATCTCATGCATTGGTTGTTCTGAGTTATCAGTATTAGATTTTAAAGCATTCCAGACCTGCAAGTAGTTTGGCTTTGGTAAAATATCCAACTTCACATGTGGCAACGTCAACCGATGCAAAGTAAATCAAAAGGCAGCTGTGGACTAATCATATGAACAAATGTAAAAATTTCATAGTTAAACACACCCTTGCAAAAGTGTCAGAGCTACCCTTGACAAAAACAGTTCCATTGGCGTTGTAAGCACAACAAAGTATTTGATGGCTCTGTGGACCATTGCTCGAGGAGGATCCAGTGATTGCAAAAGCATTGCTCTTCCCTGCAAGTAAACATCGCTTGATATAAGTCTGACCACCCAAATAACAACAGTGTCAGAAACATTATCTAACCAGTTGAAGTCTCTGAAGGTTTTGGCATGTATACTCGCAGCGGGCACTGGGAGGACCTAGCATCCCATATTCGACAAGTCCCATCATCTGATGACCTAAAAATGTTATTGATTCAGGATAAAACCAAGGAAAGGGGAAAGAATCAGAAAGCAATAACTCAAGAATTGGACTTACGATAAAAGTTGGTAAACAGCACTAAGCCTGGGACTAAATGCAATAGCAGTCACAGCTCCAGTATGCCCCTGAAGAACTGAAATTGGAAATCCATCTGGCAAACGCCACTGCAGGTAAAATAACTATTCACTGGCTGATACACAGGAAATGAAGCCAAACTGACATGTTAAATGGTAGGGTATACATACAACTCGAATGGAAAAGTCATTTGAAGCAGATGCCACCAAAGCATTGTTCGAACTTACAGCCAAGTCAGTAATGTCTCCTTAGCATCATAAAAAGAATCCAATGAAAAAATCCCAAAAAATAAAAAAAAAGAATAAAAAAATCCGCTTATAAAAAAACCTTCACAGTCACTTCATTCCCTCACTCACATCTCCTCTCTCACTCTCTCGCATCTTTTCTGTTTTCAACCAAGCAATCGGGAATGGCTTTCCGCTCCGGAAGTATAGCTTACGTTTGAAGAAAATTGAAGAATGTCGTCGCAGGCGGACGTGCTCCAGCCACCGGCCGAAATGTCAAGGTAGAATTGGATATTTCGGCGGCCCACCCCAAGGATATAGTTCGGGTTACCGCGCATCCGGACAATAATCCGGTAGTGAAGCAGATCGTGGCTGCAGTTCAGCCGGAGAAGCCAGGGTTCATAGATCGCATTGCACGGCTTTTCACGTATGCATTATAGTCACGACGATGCATTAAGCTGTGCAATGCGATCTATGAACCCTGGCTTCTCCGGCTGAACTGCAGCCACGATCTGCTTCACTACCGGATTATTGTCCGGGTGCGAGGTAACCCGAACTATATCCTTGGGGTGGGCCGCCGAAATATCCAATTCTACCTTGACATTTCGGCCGGTGGCTAGAGCACGTCCGCCTGCGACGGCATTCTTCAATTTTCTTAAAACGTAAGCTATACTTCCGAAGCGGAAAGCCATTCCCGGTTGCTTGGTTGAAAACAGAAAAGATGCGAGAGAGTGAGAGAGGAGATGTGAGTGAGGGAATGATGTGACTGTGAAGGCTTTTTTATAAGCGGATTTTTTTATTCTTTTTTTTTATTTTTTTGGGATTTTTTCATTGGATTCTTTTTATGATGGTAAGGAGACTAAATTTTAAAATTTAATTTACAAATTAAATGTTGTGTCATAGAAAACCATGTATGTGCACAATGGGCCTTGGAGAAATCGAGCAAGGTTTCTGAGTCAGACTATATATGCAATGGTTGTGAAATTTTTTATAGAGAAAGATTATCTCTCTCTACACTATAGCTAGCATCTATACAGACTATATTCCATTCCAAGGAGTGCCAAGAAGAACAAGAAGCTGAAGAAAAATAGCACACATATCCTCTTCTTCTTTTTCTTTTTTTTTTTCTTTTGTTTTTTTTAAAGAGCAACTGAAAGTTCTCTGCAGCCATTATCAAATAAAATTTCAATTCCGACCAGATACGACTAAAAGGATTACATTGCTTTTTTTTCCTCTTCTCAATCCCCAAAAGTATTGATGGTAAAATTGAAACCAAACGGGAAACTAAATGGAATCAGAAATTTGTTCCAAAATATTCAATCCCACCACAAAGACATAATTGAATTAGATGGTAACCGTAAATCTCAAAATTGATCTGAAGGACTAACAATTACAATAGATATCAAACTCGCATGGCATAATCACAGTTTCAGTTAAAAACAATTGGGGTACTCCGTACTCGGTACCTCAACGTTTTCATCAAATTAAAACTAACGTTGGATTCCGGATATATCCCAGTAGGCGTGTGTAATGTAACCTAGCTGCACCTCTATTCAAGCACACAACACACACAAGCATAAATGTTTAAATTATTTAATAAATGTCTTAGGAAACGGCTAATGTCAGTCCATTATTTTCTTATATACTTGATGTGGATGAGAGAATGACGTATATAAACTATTTTTTATGAAGTCGATTGTTAGACCATCTCTAATTCTTGGGATAAAGTTTAAAAATATAAGCCTGAAACTGCAAACTTCTCAATTTTAGCTCGAGATTAGTAAATAATGATTTTAGCTAAAAAAATTTCTTCGTTAACTTTTTTGAAAATAAAATTTATGTAGATTATTCTAATTTATTTTTATGAATGTTTTAATTTAAAAATATTTAAATTCCAATAACTGGTTAAAAATCATACAAATAATTTTCTTCATAAAAAAAATAAAAAAAAATTTAAATGTATGTGTTTGAAGAGAGGCTTGAATGTTGAAGAACCACTTGTATTTATAACGCCAACACACTCGATGCTTGCCCTGGGTATCGAAGCTGCCAGATGTAATATTCCCAAGAATACGAAATACTCCCGCATGCATGCATTCCCTTTTTTTTTTGGGGAGATGATGACAACGCACACATTCCACCTCCAAAGAAGTTCTTTTATTCGCGTAACTTCCACACTTCTTCCTTAACCCAAAACTTCACTAATAATTTCAATTGCAATTAGTTATTTTATGATATTTTTAGTTTAATTAATTGTTATTCATTTACTGTTCTTAAAATCCGTAGAGGAAAATTTGTGGATGAGAATAGGGTAACTCTCATATTTTAGTGATTAATTCAAAGGTAAGAATCGGTAATATGTTTGTCATCAATTATTTTTTTTCACTCCTAATTTGTAATTTGTATTTGTTTTTTTTTTTGCATATGTAGATGCATCTTCACGGCTTTTTGTTTTGCATGGGCAGTCTGGTCATTAAGACTCCCAAGGGGCCGGCCTCACAGCAACAAATTAGAAAGCCCAGGGAAAGTATCATGAGCAGCCCAAAACATCAGCCCCCATACCAGCCCAAATGAGTGGGTATCTTGTAGATAAGGTGAAATTGGATGGCAAACTTGTGAGTGTAGGTAAGCTACAGTAAATACACTCCTCAATTTTAGAATAGATAATGATTTGTATGAAAGTAATTTGGTCAAATACACAAGCATAGATGGTTTTGTCGACCGAGAACTGATAAAATAAATGTATAAACAGATGACCAAATTGAACTGAAAATGTAATAATGGCTTACTCTTCATATTTTTTTCTTAGTATGTGTGATGGACATGGCTTCTAAGTAAGTATCTGCAACTAAGCCTGCCCGCATTGCTCTGAAACCAGTGTAAGGAATGGGAAGAAAAATCCCAGATAGTTTCACAACATCACTCGGAGCTACCTAATGGTGTTGCGAAAGAGGCACATGAAAATTCAAAAGAAAGTAGAAGCAGGATGTCATCACTTCCTGCAATCATGTGAAACGGAAACCCCTGCCTACCCCAATCTTTCAACCTTCAATCATCTTCCATATTCACCAATCTTTCAACTTTCAAAGTGTTTTTGTTTCCTAAAAATCCTCAATATCTCATCAAGGGATGATAGAGAGGGAGAGGGAAGGAAGAGAGGGAGCAGAGCAATAGTTATTGTTTATATTTTTGTGTGTAAATTTTGATCTCACTACAAACCAAAGAGCAATGCTCTGTTCACCCAAAAAAAACAAAAAAACAAAAAAGAGCAAGTGACTCGCCGTTACCGTTCCGGCAGAAATTACCCACTTTTTCCTCCTAAAAAACCTCCATAAAAATCATCTGGTTCTGGCAGATCCCCACCATCACCGTTTGCTCCACCACCATTGCTCTCCGACTTGCCGTTACCGTTCTTGCCATTGGCTCCCTCCTTCGGCGGTGCTGGAGCATGGTCAGGAGGAGGAGGAACTCCCTTTGGTAAGGAGTGTTTGGCAACATACTCCACTACCTCTGTGAGGTATTTCATGTTCTCTGGGTTTTTTTCAGCCTCCCGAAGCAAATAGGAACGACTCCAATATTTGCTTCGGGAGGCTAAAAAAAACCCAGAGAACATGAAATACCTCACAGAGGTAGTGGAGTATGTTGCCAAACACTCCTTACCAAAGGGAGTTCCTCCTCCTCCTGCCCGTCCTCCAGCACCGCCGAAGGAGGGAGACAATGGCAAGAACGATAACGGCAAGTCGGAGGGCAATGGTGGCAGGGATCTGCTGGAATCGGATGATTTTTATGGAGGTTTTTGAGGAGGAAAAAGTTGGTAGTTTCTGCCGGAACGGTAACGGTGAGTCACTTGCTTTTTTTTTTTTTTTTTTTTTTTTTGTTTGGATGAACAGAGCAATGTAGTGAGATCAAAATTTACACACAAAAATATAAACAATAACTATTGCTCTGCTCCCTCTCTTTCTTCCCTCTCCCTCTCTATCACCTTGATGAGATATTGAGGATTTTTAAGAAACAAAAACACTTTGAAAGTTGAAATATTGGTGAATATGGAAGATGATTGAAGGTTGAAAGATTGTGTGAGCAACTGATATTCAACTTGTGTTTATATAGATGATGATTGATGAAAGTTGAAAGATTGGTGGAAGTTGAAAGATTGGTGGAAGTTGAAACTTTGGTGAAAGTTGAACAATTGGTGAAATTTGAAATTTTGGTGAAAGTTGAAAGTTTGGTGAGTTTCATGTGTCGATTTAGTGATTTTTTAATATTTTATCGGAATTTAAATATTTTTAGATTAAAATGTTCATAAAATTAAATTACGATAGTTTACATAATTTTTTTTTTTAAAAGTTAATTTAAGAAAAAAATTAGCCTAAATTCATTCTTTAATAATCCCGGGCTAAAATTTTAGGGTATACATACAACTCGAATGGAAAAGTCATTTGAAGCAGATGCCACCAAAGCATTGTTCGAACTTACAGCCAAGTCAGTAATGTCTCCCTTTGATTCATAGAACAAGAGAAAGAAAAGAGTTTGTAATCACAATTATTAAGTCAACAATCTTAACTCACTTCATGTCCACGACAGCTAGCCAAGCAAAGTGCAGTTTCCATTGACCAAATCTTCACAAGCCGATCATCTGCAGCCGTGATAACATATCTCCCGGACCGATCGAAAATGGCTAAATGATATAAGCGTCGGTCATATTTTCCGGAAAAAGTTCAAGCAAAACAAATTCCCAAGTTCAAGCAAAACATGTATGTGTAATTATGTATTATGGAACACCTGGAGATTAATATCAACCAGAAAATGTATATTTTAATTTTTTTAGGCAAAAATGAGAACAATTTAGAACTACAAGTATATCAGTGTTGACTTTTCATTCCCTTGACTTAAAACTCCTTATAAATACTCGTGAACATGAACACTGTGTACAAAAAGGAGAATGCTTGTATAGTGTCTAAAAAATCTGTGTTTATTATTATGTATCCTTATCCCGTACAACTGTGACTTCCATGGAAACAAACATTAATAACTTAGCATGCCCTTAAGAAATCAAACTCCCAGAAAATAAATTGTTTAGTTCAATTCTAGTTAAGAAGTGAGCCATACCACAGTAGACAGCATTACGGTACCCCCAGAAAATAAATTGTTTAATTCAATTATAGTTAAGAAGTGAGCCATACCACAGTAAACAGCATTACGGTGCCCCCGTAGCTTCTTTTTGTTGTTCATCTTCTGCACCAACTTTTTCCTCCTCAAAAACCTCCATAAAAATCATTTGGTTCCAGCAAATCCCCGCCATCACCGTTTGCTCTGCCACCATTGCCGTCCGACGTGACGTTACCGTTCTTGCCATTGGCTCCCTCATTCGGCGGCGCTGGAGGACAGGCAGAAGGAGGAACTCCTTTTGGTAAGTAGTGTTTGGCAACATACTCCACTACCTCTGTGAGGTATTTCATGTTCTCTGAGTTTTTTTCAACCTCCCGAAGCAAATACTTGAGTCGTTGTTCCACCTCATTGTTCAAAATGCCTTTTGCAGCTTCGTTGTCTCTACGGCGAGCTTTTCCGAAGGCTAAGGAAAGCAGAGTCAACGAAGCTGCAAAAGGCATTTTGAACAATGAGGTGGAACAACGACTCAAGTATTTGCTTCGGGAGGTTGAAAAAAACTCAGAGAACATGAAATACCTCACAGAGGTAGTGGAGTATGTTGCCAAACACTACTTACCAAAAGGAGTTCCTCCTTCTGCCCGTCCTCCAGCACCGCCGAATGAGGGAGCCAATGGCAAGAACGGTAACGGCAAGTCGGAGAGCAATGGTGGCGGAGTAAACGATGATGGCAGGGATTTGCCGGTGTATAATCTCCTTGAAGAAGACATTGTAAGAACTCAAGATTTAAAAGCGATGAAGAAGGATTCTGAGCCAGTTTGAGTTTGGTGTATGAATTATGATGGATGTTAGGTTTATATGGACAAAAAAAAAAGATGAGGTTCTGGTTAATACCACGTGGCACTATGTGATTGGTTGAAAATCTTATTGAAATCTTGGCTAAAGGATTGTAAACAGATAGTGACACGTGGCGCGTCGAGATTGGTTGAAAATCTTATCGAAAATATTTCCACAAATTAGTACTTTCGGATAATGACACGTGGCGAGACAAGATTGGTTGAAAATATTATCGAAATCTTGGCCAAAATATTGTAAACAAATAGTGACACGTGGCGCGTTGTAATTGGTTGAAAATCTTATCAAAAATCTATCCACAAAATAGTACTTTCGGATAATGACACGTGGCGTGACAACATTGGTTAAAAATTCTATCCGAAATTAAAAATATTTTTTTGATTATTTTATAAAGATAATAATAATATTTTAGCACGAATTGACTAGACTTTGTGCCAGTGCATTTTTTTAGGGGTAAAGATGCATTTGGTCAACTACTGTTACTATTTATTTGAGTGGATTAAGTGGGCTGGGTGCCAGCGTATTTTTAAGGGTGCACTTGCTCTGAGAGTGATAGAAAGATGTGACTGTAAATGTTATTTTTATATGAGGAATTTTTTTTTTTTGTTCGAAGTGGAAATATATTTTGTCACGTCAATTGAGTGGAAATATTCTACATCGAGTAAGACAAAATTCGAAAATTTAGGTTTTTTTTTTTTCATTGGTTCCCTTCCATGGTCCCTATTAAGTAGATAAATCGAATCCCCCATTTGAGATCCTAGGACCATAAAAAATACCCAAACTCTCTGTTGCAATGGCCAAGTTAAACTGGGCAAGCCAATCTAGGAAGCTTGGCCTCACAGGGTGAGCAGCAGCCATGAGTTGCTTCGCCATCTGGTGGTTGTCTGGGTGGACGGTCACTCGAACGAGGTGGTTTAGGTGGGACTCCGAAATGTCAAGCTCCACCTTAACATATGGTAGCACCCTTGAATTTTGTAAGTCACTATCAAGATTCTTTATCTCAGCAGCCATTTCATCGTGTCTCTACAGAAGCCCTTCCAAGTTTGACTTGTGTACCTGCAAAGTTCATACAACTCACAATGCTGATTCAAAGTTCGAATATCTGCCTCATATTCGATAACAAAATCAGCATATTATGATCATTCAAAATTCAAATTACAAATGCCACGAATCATGTGCAATCAACTTATCGGATAAATTCCTAACCAAATTTCATTTCTAATTGTATTACGAAAACCAATGGTTTCGTTCCACTCCACTAAATTCCCAGCTCAATTCAAAACAACTTGATGACATTTTATTTGAGCAGCCACTAATTCCATTTTTTCGCCTCTACAAACTTCACTACGACGTAAATAACATAAATTTCACGACTCAGCCTTCCAATTCAACCCTAAATATGCCCTAATTACTACCAGTGAATCAGTAACCCAATAACGATAACGATTACGATTGTCCCAAGATTAAGTAAACAAACCAGCTGAATCAACTATGTATTTGGTAAAACATAAGAGTTGGATATCGTACAAGGAGATGCATGTACTGGTCGGGATCGAAAGAGGCGGAGTTGATGGCGTCGAGAATGGCGGACTTGGACGAGGAATTAGAGTAGGGAGACGACATCGAAGGGTCAAGGGAGTAGAAACTTGATAGCAGATCCCTCATCCTCTTCGCCTTCTCGTCCAGCGGCACGTCGTCCGCCTCCATTTCTACTCCACTTCCTTCAACCTTCAGTCTTTGTGCGTGTTGATTGAATCTTGATCCAACAGAATTTTGTTACAGAGATACAGTTATGATTTTGCTAAACGACGACGTAGTGCAAGTCTGGGTTAAAGCATCACTCGGCCCATAAAACAAAAAAGCTAATTGCATATTAAAGCCCAGTCAGCCCATAATGTTTTACTTTGTTCCTTCGAAGGTTAAGATCCTTTTTGTTGGGTCTGGCCTATGCCCTTTACCGGAAAAGGATCTTCTCCTAAGCAAATGGTGGGGATCCTTATAACCACACAATACGGGCCGTTAGATTTTGATCTAACGGCTACAAACATGGGGTCCCTCTAAAAATTATAATAATTGTGGCCGTTGGATTTGTTATAATAATTGTGACCGTTTGATCAAAATCCAACGGTCCGTATTGTGTGGTCATAAGGATCCCCACCATTTGCTTAGGAGGGGATCCTTTTCCCCCTTTACCTAATTTGTTAACATTAGTTTTATTGACCAAGAGAAACATGCATGCACGAAGACAAATAAAAGGCTTCATATTATAAGGGTTAGAGTGGCCTAATCTTTGTGCACCACTAAAATTTAGCACTGTCAAACAAGCTTTTGTTCCCTTTTTGGGCTGACTAAAATAGGAGAAAAGGAATAAGAAAAATGTTTTAGATAAACAATAAGAGATATAAAAAAGTTATTTTTACCATTTGTTTGTATAATTTCTTTAATAAAGATGAGCCCTACATGAGTTGGCGGATTCTACCCTTTATTAAATAGATAGTACAAGTAGATAGTAAGTGTACCATTACTCTAGGAGATAACGTCCATATATATTTTTTAATCATCTAACAATTTTTTTTTTTAAATCTATTAAAATGAAAACTTGTTAGTTATTCATATATATTTAACAAATGGATAATAGCACATTTAACATGAATTATCATTTTCTTTAACTTATATGAATGACTAAACATAATCTCAATTGTAAGTAGTCAAATATATTAGTAGATAAAATACACTATGAAATCTTTCAAATTTCTTCTAATTCCTCAAATTTTTAAATTTTTTTAAAACCACTAACTAATATATCTTGAAATGTTATAAACTCTTTTAAATTCCTGATTGAAAACACTCAAACTTTATGAGAATCACTTAAAATTTTGATTAAATACCCCATAATTTGTGTAAAAAAAAAAAAATTAAAATCTCTCAAAAATCCAAATCAATACACCTCTCTTACAATGTGAAACGATAACACTTTTCTAGATAATATACAACCTGGTGGATAAGGTATTTCTCCTTATTTGGAATAAGAGAAACTATCCATAGAAGAATTTTTTCCATTTTGGTCAAAAAAATAAAAAATATTTCCATTTTCTTTGTCTAGGTTCATAGTATAAGCAATTGATTTGTTCGAAATAAAATATAGAGTAAGAGAGAAGGGGAAATAGATCATCTCTAGATCATTTTCTTTTAATTCACCAAATTAGTGGATTCGTGCAATTGAAATTTGATCTAACGGCTACAAATAAGGATTTACCTTAAAAATTATAATAACTTCTGCCGTTTGATTAAATTTTAATGGCACAGATCAACTGATTTGATGAATTAGAAAGAAGGGATCTATCTAGAGATGATTTTTTTTCGAGAGAAGAGAGGCGATTGGGAGGAGAAGTATTATATTGAGAACAAACCAAATTAGCAAATCGTATTAGCTGTCATCGCCATTCACGCCAGCCATGACTCACCACATTAGCATTTAGCACTCGTAAATCGTAATTATAATTAAACGCTGATTATTTATAATTTTCCACACACACCAACCCTTCCCATCTCCCGCTACAAAACCCCCGTTCCCACACCCTCCTCAACCTTCTTTCTCCTTCCCTCTCATTTCGCCTATCTTTCCACGCCGCGCCTTTGCGTTTCAGATAAGTCCTCCCTCCCCTCTTTTCTCTCTCTAGATTTCGTTCTTTCTCTCTCTAGATTTTCATTTCCGCTTGCTTCTCTCCGCCCCTTCTATTTTCCTCCCGATCCGGAATTTCTGATCGGTTTCTAGATCTGAGGTCCAAATTTGTGGCTTTCTTTGTTGAGGTTTTTAGGGTTTCTTGGAATCCAATTCGATCGGATCTGATTCGGGGCCTGGAAGTTCTGGGTTCGTAGAAATTTAAACCAATGAGTCTAGTCTTTCTATGACACGCATGTATCGTATCCGTCTGCTCCACTCGTTCTCCGTCGTCTTCCTCTACTGGTTCTACGTTTTCTCATGAATTAATCGCATCAATTCGTTGCCTCCGATTCCAATTCCCAAACCCAATTTTATTGTTCCCCAATTCTTTCGAACCATAATCTAATTTCGGTAACAAGCATCGTTTCCTAATTTTTGCAATCAATTATTGGGATAAATTACCCGAAGAAAGGATACAATGTCTTCGCTTCAGCGCCAATCAAGCTCAGGATCCGACGGGTCCGCGAAGGTGGACGAGAAGAAGAGAAAGAGGATGCTGTCCAACCGTGAATCCGCGAGGCGATCGCGGATGAAGAAGCAGAAGCAGATGGATGATCTAACGACTGAGATCACCAGACTGGAGATGTCGAACAATCAGGTTCGGCAGACACTCGATGCCAGGGAGCGCAGCTACAATGAGATAGAGTCTGCGAACAACGTGCTGAGAGCTCAAGCAATGGAGCTCACTGATCGACTGCAGTCATTGAACTCGGTCCTCCATATCTTCGAAGAGGTCAGCGGCTTCTCGGTCGACATCCCCGAGATGCATGATCCTCTGCTTAAGCCATGGCAGCTCCCCTACCCGCAGCCCATCCCGGCCTCCTCCGACATGTTCTTCATTTGATGATGATCTTCGTCGCTTTTGTTTGTTAGTCTTTTGGTGGTGTTTCTGGTATCGTCTGTAAGGATGATTGATTTGGCGGTCTTTCGATTTCGATTTTAGTTGTTTTTGGTGTTTTTAATTAATAATTGTTGTGGTCTGTGTCTTTGAACAAGCTTGTTTCATCATGGATTAGCAGCCGGAACCGAACCCCGAACCGTGTGTACTATGTTGTTCCTCCTGTATAAATGAATTGTTTATGTGGTTGTTTTTTTTTTCCAAATTTATGTGGTTGTTGTTAGCTATGAAATGTTTATGTGGTGGTTGTTAGCTATGAAATGTGTGGAATGTGCAAAGTTGCTCTTTTTAATTTGGTAACTGAAATTGTTTCCAAATGCTAAGCCTCCATAGAGTTTGATTTTCTCTTCTTAAGACGATATTTCAAACTACTCGATTGATTCAAACTCTGGTGATACAAACTTCTTGCAATTGAATTCAACGGGCACATCCTATCAATCAAGATTGATATGACTAATTGGCGTAACTCCCAAAATGCGATTCTTTTTCCTCCAAAAACCCCCTCGCATTCTTTCCCTCCTCTCACACTACTCAATCAGAATAGTTCAAACATGAAGAGACTGGACGGGAGGGGGGGGGGGGATTTGGGGTGGAGAAAATTCTATTTCAACTCCCGTCTGCCCATCGGAATTGATTGCTTATACTATTTGGCCTAACTGACAGTTGATTGTTTAGCCTAATTGGCCTAAATGACATCCTAACTGATTTTAGACTAATTGGCCTAATTGACATTCTAACTAACATATGATTGTTCAAACTAATTAGCTTAACTGACGTCTGCGCAGAGCCTCTAGAATGATAAGATCAAACCACTCTACACTTCATTTTAATTGAAGCATTTCTAGCTTTTTAATATTTTTCAAATGGCAAACGAATTAAGCAATCTTCGAATCATACGGGGTAAACGTGTACCACACGATAAACACATGGGTTCATTTCCAAATTTAATGAATTTCCCATCGAGCTTGGACAAAGTCCCAAGCAAAAGCAACAGAAGACTGAAAACGGAGGTGGGCCACTGAGCTTGGACAAATAAAATCAGATTATTATGGATTTTTCCCTTAGAATCCATGACCAAATACATAAAAAGTAAAAAATTGGATAAACCTTGATAGCTGAAAATCAATAATCAAATAAACTCGAGGACTAATTATTCCGTTCCTTTTCCTCACTTTTCATATTCAAAGTTTCCCTATTCGTTTCTTGTCCCCATCCTTTTGATAACACCTCCACTAGTTAATTGATAATTGACAAGATCAACACATAAAATATAATTAAAAGTTAAAACCACTATTGTATCCACAAATGAAATATGAGATTCAAATAGTAAAAAAGAAACGCAAGCTTCTCTATAATATTTGGAAGCCATATAAACAATCACCAATTTATGTTTCAAAGGTATACGATAACATGCTGCGGTATCATATCATGATATCATCAAGCAAAATAAATATAAAAACGACCCAAATTAAGTTTAGTCGATCTTAATTAACATAAACAGAGACAGTACTATGAAATCTAAAACACGACAACCTCAAAAGTAGGCAGATTGAGATCCACCCATCAGTTGTCGTAAGTACGGCACTCGTCGGTTTCGGGGTTGTCCTTACAGAAAGTCTCCAAGGGGTCGGAACTTTTCTCGTTGTCGCGTTTGTGGCTGACGGCAGCGCTCAGCTCCTCCACCTCGTCCCATGCCGCTACGCACTCCCCGCTTGCCGGGTCGTCCGAGCAGGCCTCCTCGGCGCTCTTGATGCTTTCCGCCACCTTTTCGGACAGTTTATCTGGTGCTGCGCTCACTGGCCTTACCATGGTCATGCGGCGGCCAACGGAAGAGTAGCTTCTCCAGGTGGGAACGTTGAGTGAGTGAAATGCCCTCGGTACCTCTGTTGCTTTCGACAACACTGCCCTTGGGGTCGAGAGGCTCACTCCGGCGACTGTGGTGGTGGTTGCCATTTCTCCTTCTCTCTTTCTTTCTGGTTTCGAAGTGGTGAGGTTTGAGAGAATGGTGAGGTGATAACGAGAACGAGCATGAGGGTTTAATTGGTGTCTCCAATGTTTTACGATCGCACACTTCTTATCATATGAAAGCCAATCATTTACTTCCACGTCGAAACACTTCAGATATTTTAGGGGAGAAAAATCACACCTTTGAACAAGGGACGTTCGTAACCAACAGTTTCGTCGTTTTACTGCATGTACGATTTAGAGCTTGATATTTTGGACCTTAATTAAGTACAAGTAATACGTAACATTGTATAATTTAAGAATTTAAGAATTTAAGATCGTTTATATGTTTTGAAGTACGCTTACGGTTTACATGGTTAAGAGTGTTTGTCATTCCATACGTCTCCAAAGTTTTTAAGTATCAAAACAATTAATAAAGGCGGATAATTTTAGTTTTAACTTTCAAGAGTGTTTATTTCTATACTTTCTAAGTTGTGTTTGAATTCTCGTCTTCCAGTATAATATTATTGCTTGTACACACAAATAATAAAATAAAATAAAATAAAGAGTATATTATATTTTATCATCTCAATTTTGGATCGCATTACAACTTTATATCTTATCTTTTAAATATTACAATGTCATACATCAACTTACAAATTTGTTACACTGTCAGACTTTCGTAAACTTTTATGTGACGTTGTTTGGACCCAAAATAACATTTTGGGGGCCGAGCTCAGAAATATTCTCGGCCCAATGTTGTTTAGAATAGTGTCATGGGCCGGCCTTGTCAGGGTTGGCCGAGTCCTGATATGAGAAAGATTACTTTGGATAAAGACGAAGAAGTTGAATCCTGATACAACGGCGAGTCTCAAGGTTGGAAGTAAGAATGAATCTAGTTCATTATAGGGCTTGGTACAGAGGCCTATTGGAACTAGGATTGGCCGAATCATAATCAGATTGGGATAAAGAGTTCTAGTTTGAGTACATCTCTGATTCGGCCAAGAGTTTTTTAGCCACTATAAATACAAGAGGTCGTGGGACATTCTAAGGACCTCCAACTCAACACACAAATTTGCCCTGCGCAAACCCTCGCTCTACGCGAAACCTCTCAACTTTGAGATTTTTATTTTCTTTTTCGCCAACACATCTTCAGTTTGGATAAACAGCACTGTGGAGGCAACCGGTAAACATCTTCAGTTTGGATAAACAGCACTGTTGCCGTAGAACCAGTCGACCGCGGAGCAGCTTCAGTTTGGATAAACAGCACTGCGTCAGGGCCGACTGGTTATCTATCCAAGTCTCGGCCGAGAAGGATTTTCGAATCCTTATTGGCAGAGGTCATCTCATCAGCCTTTTCGGCTCGGCGAAGTGAGGTGTTACAGGTTACTACATTCGGCACATTGAAAGCCGAATTTGATATTGAACTTCGCAGAACTAGCAGCCTTGTCTTCAGGCTCTAGAACCCAAAGGCCGAGGCGTGTTCCTTCCTCGGCCGCAGTCGCAAGATCGAGAAGTCAGCCGCGCACACAACGCCACATCCACATATTTTACTCACCGGCCGAGCTCGGCCGTCGAGTTGGCACGCCCCACACACAATTGAAGGACGTAGTTAGCTCATTAATTACTCGGCCTGCGCGCCACGTAGGCTTGATAGTTTTTAGGGTCAACATTTTTGGCACGCCCAGTGGGACCCAGTGCTAAAACTACGAAGTTCATATGATAAATCAAGATCTCAATCAAGTTCCATTGGATGAGATTTGGCGCCTATTCAAAGAAAGTTCTGAGAGGTATGCCAAATTCCTTGAGGAGTACTGTAGAGATATTGACAAAAGGCTAGAGGCCGGGGGGAAATTTTTCGCTCCGGCCACAACCAATTTTCGGCCTAAGAAGATTGCCGAGACGGCCGAAGAAAAACCTGGGCCACCCGTTGTTTCGGCCGCGATAGAAAGTGTGGTAGGCCTAGAAGAAGAAGTTCAAGTCTCTGAGCCAAAAATTGACTTGGAAAATAGTTCGTCAGAGGAATGTTCCAATGACGAACAAGACCAATTCACAGTTTCAGCTGAACAAACCACGCCAATCGATATGATTATTGATGATAAAGTCGATATGGAGAAATCTCGTTCGGCTAAGTTGTTCAAGTTAAAAGCCGAAACTATGACGGTCGATATGATTATTGGCGATAAAGCCGATAAGAAATCTCATTCGGCTAAGTTGTTCGAGTTAAGAGCCGAAATTTGTGAAATTATTATGCCAGGGGGGCATAATAATTGTTCAACACATTCGGCGGTCGAAAATGAAAAATATTTCTCCAAATCAGAAATATTTGGAGAAAATTCTTTATTCGGCCTAGAGCGAAATCAAGTTGAGAATTTTAATATTAAAATATCTCGGCTTGGAATAAAGCATCGTTGGCCTCCTCCCAACTATGATTCGGCCACTTTTCTTTTCGTTTGCTAAAAGCAAAAAATATACATATATATATGCAATAAAGAAATTATTTTCTTACACATACAGCTATGCAAGCCGATGCATAAGAAATAAAAGGGGGTATAATAATCGGCATAATAATCGGCAATCTTTATCAACTTGCCAATTGTTGACTTTGATTGGTGATAGGCCGAGCTGCCAATTTTTCTCGACCTCGGCCTCAAATTTTTCTCGACCTCCAATTGTTGATTTTGATTGGTGATAGGTCGAGCTGCCATTTTTTCTCGACCAAGATTTTTCTCGGCCTCCTACCCAATTCTTAACCTATATCACACATGCCGAGCTCGTCTTCGAGACTTCGACCCCATTTGGTTTTTCTCGGCCAGCTCGTCCAGGGTGTCAGGTTGTGGAGTGGATTCACTCGACCATACATTTCTTCGACTGCGCTAATTTCCTTAACCATTCGGCTTATGGGCCGAAGTTCAAGGAAACTGGGGGGCAATGTTTGGACCCAAAATAACATTTTGGGGGCCGAGCTCAGAAATATTCTCGGCCTAATGTTGTTTAGAATAGTGTCATGGGCCGGCCTTGTCAGGGTTGGCCGAGTCCTGATATGAGAAAGATTACTTTGGATAAAGACGAAGAAGTGGAATCCTGATACAACGGCGAGTCTCAAGGTTGGAAGTAAGAATGAATCTAGTTCATTATAGGGCTTGGTACAGAGGCCTATTGGAACTAGGATTGGCCGAATCATAATCAGATTGGGATAAAGAGTTCTAGTTTGAGTACATCTCTGATTCGGCCAAGAGTTTTTTAGCCACTATAAATACAAGAGGTCGTGCGACATTCTAAGGACCTCCAACTCAACACACAAATCTGCCATGCGCAAACCCTCGCTCTACGCGAAACCTCTCAACTTTGAGATTTTTATTTTCTTTTTCGCCAACACATCTTCAGTTTGGATAAACAGCACTGTAGAGGCAACCGGTAAACATCTTCAGTTTGGATAAACAGCACTGTTGCCGTAGAACCAGTCGACCGCGGAGCAGCTTCAGTTTGGATAAACAGCACTGCGTCGGGGCCGACTGGTTATCTATCCAAGTCTCAGCCGAGAAGGATTTTCGAATCCTTATTGGCAGAGGTCATCTCATCAGCCTTCTCGGCGAAGTGAAGTGTTACAGGTTACTACATTCGGCACATTGAAAGCCGAATTTGATATTGAACTTCGCAGAACTAGCAGCCTTGTCTTCAGGCTCTAGAACCCAAAGGCCAAGGCGTGTTCCTTCCTCGGCCGCAGTTGCAAGATCGAGAAGTCAGCCGCGCACACAACGCCACATCCACATATTTTACTCACCGGCCGAGCTCGACTGTCGAGTTGGCACGCCCCGCACACAATTGAAGGACGTAGTTAGCTCATTAATTACTCGGCCTGCGCGCCACGTAGGCTTGGTAGTTTTTAGGGTCAACAGACGCATAGCCCACTTCCTTGTCCAACTAGATTGACATGCGACCCAAAGTTATGTGTTTATTTCTACACTTTTGAAGTTTTGTATTTGAAGTATAATACCATTGCTTGTACATATGAATTATAAAATAAAATAAGTCATTTACCACCTCAATAGCGATGTATAAGCAAAGTTTTGTGTTTGAATTCTCGTATAGCACCATGATGAATGACGATGCCAAGATGCCAACTGCAAAGTTTGTTAACCAGTTATAACTCGTATCGCTAAAAGTCAAGGAAGCACACGCCGAATTCCAGCTAACCAGAATATATGTATGTAATCCATCGCCAGACAATTATTAACAAGCTTTAGAGGAATCCCCCGTTTTACAGATCTTATCTGAATCATATGCGTAAGCGTGTCTTGTTTAATTCATTGTTTAGTTTTCTGTAAAAACATGTGCGACAAATTCAGTTGTCTAAAAATCTTTGACCGAGTTACATAACACATTCCGCTCTGACTCACTGTGTCCCATATTCGAACTCTCCTTCCTCCTTTTTAGAGTAGAAATATCACTTGTGCGAAGCCATACCACATGGGCTCGTCGATTGGAGGAAAAGGTTGGTCACCGGCATAGGATGCGTCCAGAGACTTCCCATATTGCACGCAAATGGCAAGCTTGAATATTTACATAAAGATAAATGAAAACCAACTTCAACTAGACAACCACACATGCTTGGAAGAATACGAAGCATAAACCAATAGTTTTCATTTTCGTACGATGCATCGGGACTTCACGATTAACAGTAATGCATACAGTGACATTTACGCAGTAATCACGCAAATAAACTATGGGAAACATCTGGAATTCCAAGCAAGTAGAAACGAGAAGCTTATTACTGACCAGCTGATGGATTAGTCAACAGTTCAAGCGATTTTATCAAGTGATCTACTGCAACTGACACGTCATCAAATGCCAATGCTCCAACCGCAAATCTTGCGGCCTTATGTGCCTCGGCAATTTTCTCAGGTGATGGCTGGTAGCTACTGTCATACTGGTATGTCTTGGCAGGGGGAGGAGCAGGAGTAGGTTCTGAAACAGCCCTGTTTCTGTTGCTCGTCTGGTATTGGGCAGTTGAAGGGTGGTCTGTTGTCGAAGGAGCTGACTGGGGAGAGTAGGAAGGATCAGAGCCCTGATAATAAGAGGGATATTGGGATGAAACTGCTGGAATATTGGTTTCTGTAAAACTTGGATACGATTGGAAATTAGGATAGGAGTAATTAGATTCATGAGGATAGTTAGGTGGCAAAGGCTGGTGGGGTTCGTGCGAGTAGGATTGCTGGTGGTATGGTTGAGAAAACTCAGATGTTTCTGGTCTATTTGTAGGAGGAGGTGGGTGAATATCATGGGAAGAGTAACCAGCAGTAGGGTAAGACTGAGGTGGTAGTGACGCATTCCTAGTAGAATGCTGGCCATTGACTTCATCATGAAACTTAGGTGGTGACTGAAGGCTAGTAGAACGCTGGAATTTAGCGTCATCATGAAACTCATGAGGTGCAATGTTTGTAGGATGCTGATCCTGAAACTGCGGCGGTGCAGTTTTTATAGAATGCTGCCTGTTGACTTCATCATAAAACTGGGGTGAAGGGTCAGACTGTGATCCAGGACTGGTAACTGCAGCATCGCTTGGGCCAAGATCCTGCAAGGATAGAAATAGTTGAAGACCATCGTATACAATAAACAAAACCACTAACATGAGCACACTTTACTTTCTTAATATATACTACAATTCATTAACATATACTCTTTTACTCAAATGAAAAGTGGCTTGGTGGTAACATCAAACACCTCTCCAACACCATAATCTTATGCCTAAAAATAATAAATTAAGAAATGTTGTCGTAATTTTATTCTCTGTTGTCTTTCTTTGGCCGGAATTTTACAACTTTGTTCTCAATGATGAAAAACTAAGGAATCACTACGAATAGATTATATATTCAAAGATATCAAAATATTAAAAGAGAAAATCCTGGTCCATCAAAAAGCTCAAAAGTAAATTACTCTAAAGTTTAGAACCATACATATGAACCACTCATTCCACTAGATGGAAGTGAGAGATCATCATCACCAGCAGGGGGGCCTGCTTCAGGCTTCCTTCCTTCTTTCAAAGTTTTCCTTATATCTGCTGCTTTCCAAGCTGCATACTTTTGTTTTTGCTCAAGCTGTAAAAGATCATAAAGATGTAAGCCACCCCCAAAATCCAACTGTATAACCTTCAAGTTAGTAATAACATACTGAAAAGAAAAATGTACTACACAAATCATTTAGATGGAGTCGTCTAATCCTAACAAAAAGGATAATGACACTTCCAAGTGGCATTGCAAAACAGAATTAGAAACTCACATCAGGCTGAACCACGCCGAATTGGTTAAGAATCTCAAAGAAAATGCTTGCAGCATAGAATGTTTTTGCAGTACTCCTGCAACAAGATCAAAGAATAAATTCTGTATCACATACTATTAACAACTTCCAAAAAATATAAAATATTGTCAAGAGACATGAGCCGAGAAACACACAGGACAGGAGGAACTCTTCATTGCATGAAACCTAGTGGTGTAGAGTTGAACTTTTTGAGAGAAATAAAAATTGATAGAGACATGATAACTCAAAGTCTCAAGGGACATAGTCTCAAGGGACATATTGACTTACAAATCTGCTCGACCAGCACGATCTTGCTTGTCTGCCTTGCCAAAAACATTTAAGGCAAATCCCTCAAGATACAGATTGTCTTCAGGCCCCAACTGCAGTGACTTCTTATCCTATAGAGCAAAAGTGTGAGTATACATTGAGATGAGGGAACAGAAATCTACGAATATTATCACAAAATAATTTCTCAAAAACAGCAACAGGACAAGTCATCGGGAAAAAATTCAAGACCAATCATGGGAGACACTACAAGACACTTAAGCACAACAATCAAATTTGCAATTTCCCCCAAAAGTGACCATCTTTGGTCCCTAAAGAGTAATCTCAGAGTCTACATTGGATGAACCTCCAATTGTATGGTTATAATCATAAGTAAGGCCAAGATTCTTAGCAGTGAATTGGTAAGCAGTAGACAAATGCTCTTGCTGTTTAAAATTAAACCACTACTTCATTACTAAAGAAACCAAATACTAAAATTTGCAAGGGCATCCGATGGAGGCAGAAACATATCATGGATTCAGTTGCAAAGCGGACTTCAAAAATTAATTTCGCCACCGACGCTAGGCAACGGGTAGTCCTACGGTTGCAGAGAGCCTCAGTGCTAGAGCAACTAAAAATCAGACTAAATTAAGATTTGCATATCCAATATCAAGTTAAAAAAGGTAAATTTTCATCATTATATTCCTCAGAAACTAATTTAGACCCAGTTGATGAAACAAATTAAAACAAAATCCCATCTTTATTCCTAAACAGAAACACGTTAACCAGAAACAGTTAAACAAGGAAGAAAGAAAGGACCTTTTCAAGCTGCTTCATGAGGGAAATGAGGAGGGCATTCGTGGTCTTAGTGCGCTCGTTCTGCGGGATCTTCAGCCCTCTCTCCATTGCGTATAATCGACCTAATTTCAATTCAAAATTTGAAAAAAAAATTAAATCAATTTAAATTAAATCAGAAAGAATTCAAGAGCATTGATTTTTCAGAAATATTTGTAGAGATAACAAATAATTCGTAAAGTTTCAATTTGTTGAGAGAGACGAGAGAGTTACAGTAATAAGCGACTAGAGGCTCGTGTTTCTGCAACTCATCGGCGCGCTGGAGATACGGCAACAGCAGCTTCGCCGGCTCGTTTTCGCTCGCCATCTACGCCTTCCTTCTTCCTCCGTTCGATCGATCGACGGAGAGGGACGATTTGGGCGAGGCAAAAAAGCTTTGAGTACCAAGGCAGAGAGAGAGTCACTCTCCAACGGGTCTGATGGTCTGAGAAAAGTGCCGTGTGAGTTGGGACGATCGAGCAAGACGTCGGCGTCAATGCTGAGGGAGAAAGCAAGTGATTACGCGGGTTAGTCGGTTCATAAAACCCAACGGGCCGCTTTATTGTCCAAATTTAATGAACCATGAACTATACGGCCCATAATACGGCCCATTTTCTTTCTAAAGAGATTTGGCTTGTTCAAAAGACTTTCATTTAGACGCCGTGAGCGTGTTCAAAGACTTAATTTTGTACGTCGTGAATGAGTAGGATATATAATTAGTGCCATAAATTTAAATTAGAGAATTTTATCGAAATATTTTTCGTACTGTTTATTTTAAAGAAAAAATGTATTTTTACTATAAAAAATTATTTTTTGTACTGTTTACTTACCACACGTATTTGTTTTTTGATTAAAACTCAAAGTTTTTAAACTCTTTTTATTAATTTTTCTTTTAAATTAAGTGATTTGAATTCTCGGACGCATCAGCTTTGAACAAAAAGTTCCGTAGAGGAACTGAATTCTCGATTGAGCTCTTAGTACTATTCACTTACACCTATTTATCTTTTTTATTAAAACTTAAAGTTTTAAAATCATTTTCATTACTTTTTCTTTTGAATTAAGTGATTCGATTTCTCCGATGCGTCAGCTTCAAACAAAAAGTTTCCGTGGAAGAACTGAATTCTCGATAGAGCTCAATAGTTGTCTGTACATATAAAAAAGTTACGTGGCAAAGTGACGTAATTTTATGGCCGCACCGATCACAACTTTTCCCAAAAAGAATCAAAATGAATGTCGACAGGATGCTCCACAAAGTCTATCATCTTCTCTCCCTTTCAAGCCCCTCCACTTCCCATCGGTCCTTTCACTCTCCCACCTCAGACTAAGGCGCTCCCCATACGATTCTGTAAGGTCCATCAGAACATCCACCCGCCTTCATGGCTACCTCTCGCCTCCGCAACCTTGTCCCCGCCAACACCGTTGCTTCCGAGGATGCCAGCGGTGGCGGAGCCTCCAACTGCTCTGTCTCTTCCACCGCTGCTACTACTGCACTCGATGATGAAGGTATTCAATCACAACACACACGCATATACATACACATACACATACACGTATACTTTGTGCTCGTTTGTAGGAGTTGTTGATATGGAGTTGCATAATCTGTTTGAACTTTGAACCAAAAATCCGAGTTGAATTTTGAAAATTTTGATTTTCTTTCCTTTTTTCATAACTTAGTGTTTGGCTGTTTAATTGGGTTGCATTGAGTTGTGGAATTTTAAATTCGAAGATTTCTGTGCTGGTAATTCGTATCGTATGTATATATGTGTTTATGCAGAAGATGCAACTCTGGCAGTTAGATACCGTCTTCCACCACAAGAAATTAAAGATATTGTGGATGCTCCGCCGCTTCCCGCCTTGTCATTCTCGCCGCATAGGGATAAGATACTGTTTCTCAAGCGGAGAGCTTTGCCGCCATTGACAGAACTTGCAAGACCTGAGGAAAAGCTTGCCGGTGTTCGTATTGATGGAAAATGCAATACAAGGACCAGGATGTCGTTTTACTCGGGTATTGGGATCCATCAATTATTGCCCGATGGCACCCTTGGTCCCGAAATAGAGGTGCGTGGATTCCCTGATGGTGCCAAGATCAATTTTGTTACTTGGTCCCCGGATGGCCGCCATTTAGCCTTCACCATCCGGTTTGATGAGGGGGAAAGTAGTACCGGTAAGCTTAGAGTATGGGTGGCCCAAGTTGAAACAGGGATTGCTAGACCTTTGTTTAAGTCTGACGAAATATTTTTGAATGCTATTTTTGACAATTTTGTTTGGGTGAATGACTCCTCCTTGTTAGTTTGCACCATTCCCCAGTCTCGTGGAGACCCGCCAAAGAAACCTTTGGTTCCTTTTGGGCCTAAAATTCAATCTAACGAGCAGAAAAACACTATCCAAGTTAGGACCTTTCAGGATTTGCTGAAGGATGAGTATGATGAAGATTTGTTTGACTACTACACCACGTCACAACTTGTTTTGGCCTCCTTGGATGGGGCGGTGAAGGAAATTGGTCCTCCAGCTGTATATACATCAATGAACCCCTCTCCCGATCAGAAATACCTTTTAATTAGTTCAAGTCTCAGACCATACTCTTTCATTGTACCATGCGGAAGATTTCCCAAGAAGGTGGATGTGTGGACAGCTGATGGGAAGTTCGTTAGAGAACTTTGTGATCTGCCGCTTGCTGAGGACATCCCCATTGCATTCAGTAGTGTGCGAAAAGGGAAGCGTTCTATCAACTGGAGATCGGATAAACCATCAACACTCTACTGGCATGCATTTTTGGCCCTGTTTTCTAACTGTTTGAATAACTTAAAAGACATCTCTTTGAATTCTTATCTCTCTCACTCTCTCATGATATCATAACAACTACTCGATAAGGATTGTTATTTCTTAATTTTAATTTTGTCCCCACAGTCATTCACATCATCCTAAATGCATTTGTGACATGAAACAAGTTACAAAAGCAACTTCTAGTCACCATATATGGGACCTGGCCTCAGGCCAGTTCATTTTTTGTCGTGTTTCGGGCCAGGTTCTGTAAGATTTTGACATCCCCATGCCCAAGCCTAACCCATGGTCTACATATGACTTGTACATAGTTGTTTGTGTATATGCTTTCAGTTACCTGATTGACTCTCTGACTCTTCTAGGGTTGAGACCCAAGATGAAGGAGATGCAAAAGTGGAAGTTTCTCCACGTGATATAATTTATACACAGCCCGCTGAGCCACTAGAAGGTGAAGGGCCAACTGTCTTGCACAAACTTGATCTTCGCTATGGGTATGAAGTTTAACTGTTATTATATGTTTATCTTCTATTGGCATAAATGGTAAATGTGTGCTGGGGAATTAATTAAACTTTTTCCCATGTCTGTTTTATTGGGGTTTTTGGAAGAATGGTTTTTCCAAGGGAGCTTTTTCTCCTTTCTCCAAAAGACTGCTAAGCTTAACAAGTTTCATGGTGGTCCCAACTTGCTTTTATGCATTTGAACATTTCAATTTCGCAGAGGAATTTCTTGGTCTGATGATTCACTGGCTCTAGTTTACGAGTCTTGGTACAAAACACGGAGAACAAGAACCTGGGTAATTTCTCCTGGATCAAATGATGTCAGTCCGCGCATCCTGTTTGATAGATCGTCAGAAGATGTATATTCCGATCCGGGCTCTCCTATGCTGCGGAGAACTCCTGCTGGGACATATGTGTTAGCAAAAGTAAAGAAAGAAAACGAGGAAGGCACTTATTTACTGCTGAATGGAAATGGTGCCACACCAGAGGGAAATATCCCGTTCCTCGACTTGTTTGACATGTAGGTTTTTTATGATTTATTGTTTCTATTACGTTCACAAGTGCTCATTTGTGTTATGGTGGCTAAACCAAATTCTTTCAGAAATACAGGAAACAAAGAAAGAATATGGAAGAGTGACAAAGAAAAGTATTACGAGACTGTTGTTGCTTTAATGTCTGATGAAAAAGAAGGGGATCTTCCCATTGATCACTTGAAAATATTGACTTCCAAAGAGTCAAAAACTGAAAACACTCAGTATTCTATCATAAGCTGGCCAGAAAAGAAAGCAGTCCAAATTACAGATTTTCCTCATCCATATCCACAGCTGGCATCATTGCAGAAAGAGCTGGTCAAGTACCAGAGGAAGGATGGGGTTCAACTAACTGCAACGCTATACCTTCCACCAGGATATGATCCATCCAGAGATGGCCCTCTTCCGTGTCTGTTCTGGTCTTATCCTGGAGAGTTCAAAAGCAAAGATGCTGCTGGACAAGTTCGTGGTTCTCCTAATGAATTTGCTGGCATAGGTCCAACTTCGGCCCTCCTCTGGCTGGCTCGAAGGCATGCATTACCTCTTCCATCTGTTTTCCTACTATGTTTTGGTGTTTTTTTTTGGCTTGTGTAATTGTTCTTTGTTTAGAACCTTTTTGGTGTTTGGAATGTTTTAAACATGCTGACCATTTTTTGTTTTCTCGAAATCGTGCAGGTTTGCTATTCTGTCTGGACCAACAATTCCTATTATTGGTGAGGGTGATGCAGAAGCAAATGATAGGTAACTTGTTTGCCGCATATGTGCTCACATGGGTTTCTGCTTCCAGCCAAATTTAATTCTAATTTTCTGTATGAACTCATTGGCATTTCTCATAACATAAATCCATCGAATGGTTAACTGGGTGAAAAATGGACTAGATACTCACAACACGCTACTAATGCTTTAAAGTTTTTCAATGAATTATAATGTATATATTTTGACCAGCTATGTGGAGCAATTGGTTGCAAGCGCAGAGGCTGCTGTGGAGGAAGTTGTTCAACGAGGAGTAAGCTTCTCCATTTTGCAGTTTGAATCTTTTGAACATGTTCCTGACTTTACAATCTCGACCTGAACCTCTTATGGTGCTGCTCTAATTAAGGTGGCTCATCCAGACAAAATTGCTGTTGGGGGACATTCATATGGGGCATTCATGACTGCAAACCTCTTGGCACATGCTCCCCATCTTTTCTCTTGTGGAATTGCACGTTCTGGTGCTTACAATAGAACGCTTACTCCTTTTGGTTTTCAGGTACGAGAAGTTGATTTGAATATATACACATGTATATCCATGTGTTGATATCTTCTCTTTCCATGCCATCCGACCTAGGTAAATTATTTACCTTTTGTTTTAATGGCCTGACTCTTTAGTTTATTGGTGCAGAATGAGGATAGAACTCTTTGGGAGGCTACTAGTACTTATGTAGAGATGAGTCCTTTCATGTCCGCTAATAAAATTAAGAAGCCAATCTTGCTCATCCATGGAGAAGAAGACAACAATTCTGGAACTTTAACCATGCAGGTAAAGAGGTTCTTCACCCTTTTAATGTTTAGTTGCATGATCAGTTTCTTGTTTGTGATCTGTCAGCCTGTGATTTAATTTTTGTTTGTGTGTTATGCAGTCGGATCGTTTCTTTAATGCTCTGAAAGGTCATGGCGCTCTGTCCCGCCTTGTGATTCTTCCATTTGAGAGCCATGGCTATGCTGCAAGAGAGAGCATCATGCACTTGCTATGGGAAAGTGATAGATGGCTTCAGAAATATTGCGTGTCAAACACTTCCAATGTAAATGCAGATTCTGATGCAAGTAAAAAAGAGAACTTAGGCACAGGTTCTACAGATTCTGAAAGCAAACCAGATGCTGCTAGTGGAGGCGGTGGCCCAGAGGCGTCAAATTCTGAGCATGAAGGATTTGACTCATTGCCAATGTCGTTATGGTAATTTCATTACATTTACAGAAAAGAGGACAATAACCCAAGTTAATTCTGAAAATAAAAGAAGAATGATAGTACTTGAATACTTTCAATCTCTGTTTACGATAGATGTTCCCACCCCTTCTCCCAACCCTCGCAAAGCGGAGCCTTGTTGGCTTGAGGTCGCCCTTTCAATATTTCTTGGTAACAGCGGTAATGGGACAATATATATTGATGAACAGTAGGTCATCTATTTGTTACCATAAATTCCTTTCCTCAAATCTTGGGTTTATTTTCTTACGTATTTGTAACGAATGATATAATCCTATAGAATAAATTGCTGATCGTGGCTTCTGAGGACTAGTTCGCACATCAATGCGGTGTACAAAATTGATGCCACAACAGCGTAGATGATTGTCCCCTGTCAAAGTGCAATGGCAACCATCTTCCTCGTAGAAGTGCTATTCGCATTTGTAAGAGTAGTGATGTATCATTTGTATTTGTATCCCTAACTTCTTTCGCTCCAAAATCCTTCCAGTTTGATGGATGTTGAGCAGCCATGGGAGAAAACTTGTACAATGTTGCATAGCTTCCATTTGTTGTTTGTGATGTCATAAAGCTCTCGAGAATACAGGCATCTACCTCATATTTTGACTTATAATTTGTCCATCCCAAAATGAAATGTACTCTGATCAACAACGGAAATGCTTATGAGAATCACACCATCCTCACTCTAGATTTAAAGAAGTTTTAACGAAACACTTCCGGTATTGTTCACTTTTAACGAAAATGACATTTTTACTCGGATGGTACTATTTACTTACAACAGTTTTTTGTCTTTTTGATTAAAACTCAAAGTTTTCAAATCATTTTTCATTAGTTTTCCTAGCACAAAACGGAGGTAAAGTAAACAAGAAAAACAACCGTATAACATCCGTATAACATCTCATCTTGAGCAACCATCAAAATGCAATCCCAAGGAAGCAAATATCAATAACATAGTTCGACTGTGGAGTAGTAAACTCGATTATTTCAAGACCCAAACTAAGCTCATCTCAAGTTCAAGGGCCATATGGAAAGAGGAGAATGAATAACAGGGTGTTGAATGCGTCCATACAATCATGATCGGAACTGCGAATATCTATTCTTCAGCAACAACACTGATCTCACCCTTCTCGAGCAAGTCATAGAATGCCCTTACTTTCCTCTGCTCATTCCAGTGATGCATTTTCCAAAGACTTCCACAAGCCAAAGCAAGCACCGATCCGTACAATATCTCCTTGACAACGCTTGGGCCTTTCAATGTGGCATGAGCAATCTTGTGACCAGCCATTTCACTTGATCTGCAATTACGAAAGTGTCATATTCTAATTTCCTGTCAATTCAATCCAAAAAGGCAATGCATTTTATGCTTTTAACATTATTTTGACTAATCTCAAAAACCGGAACTATGACTAGACATCACTCTGTTACCAAAACACATTAACTATTGAAGTTTGACTCGGTGCATATATTATGCAACAATCAGTTACACATTTCATACAGTTATGATTCTGCATCATCTCAGGTTAGTCGTACGATACAATGAAGTGAGGATTATATCTCTCTAACAAAACCGACTCACTCACTGATCAATGATCAGATGGTTTAATCCTTGCGACACACGTCATCATCTTCAAAGGAAATTGACCATCGTAAACATATAGACTAATCCTGTGACACCTGGGATCACCTTAACTCCACATACTCTTAACAGATTGAACCCAAAAACAGGAGGTCTTGGATTTTGGTCTCTATATGCTCTAAGAGATTGAATCCAAAAACAGGAGGCCTTGGATTTTAGGGACCCTACACACTCTAACAGATTAACCCGAAAACAGGAGGGCTTGGGTTTATGTACTTACATACTCTAACAGACTAACCCGAAAAACAGGAGGCCTTGGATTTCAGGGACTCCATACACTCTAACAGATTAACCCGAAAACAGGAGGCCTTGGATTTAGGTACTCTACATACTCTAACAGACTAACCTGAAAACAGGAGGCCCTGGATTTAGGTGAAGTTATCAACAGGCTGTCCGCAAAAATATTTTAATAGGATGACGTGAAGATGATTGATCAATGATCAATGAACATATATAAAAGCATGCTAAAATATTGCTCCTTTGTAAGAATACCACAATCAGACCAATACCTATTAGACTTTGGCACCTAGCTTTATGCCCGAAAATTGAACTTTTCGATAGGATGCCTAGAAATTTAGAACCCACCGAAAACTTTCAGGATAAAAATGAAAATACTCGTGTTCTCATGAAGAAATCGTTTCGTTTAGTAGGAATCTAAAGTTGCCTGTAAAATCCATAAAATTTTCAGGAGTGTTTTATGCTTTCTGGGTTCAATCAGAGATTGATTTTCTCCAACCCCTTCATCCCAAGATCCGATTTTTCCATTATTTATCACATATTTACAGAACAATTAAACAACTAACTGAAAAGAAAGAAAAAAAACATGAAAATACCGATCGAAACTTTAAATAGCTGGATTCAAATAGTTGCGTAGACTAGGAAATAATTTCCATAAACCTCCACGAATACAAAAACAAAAATACAAAACGAATGAATGAGAGAAGTGAGATCGAATCGATTGTTAGGGTTTTTACCTGAGAACGAAGAGGCTGCGACTCGATGGAGAAAATGAGAGAGCGAGAGAGAGAGAGAGAGATTGCGAATCCGAAATTGGGGCTTCGTGTAAAGGTCAATCCTTTTCAACTGATTGGCGTCCCGTGAGCCTCCCCTTCCCTGCAGCAGGAGAAAATGTAGCCTCTTCCGAGATTCTGGGCTTCTTGTCCCTTGTGGGCTTAAGTTCGAATTAGCGGGAGCTGGTGATAGTTTTATTGGGCTTCGATTTTGGCCCCCGAGCTACTAAACCCACCCACAATCCTATTTCTTCACCTCACCTTATATTATCACCCGCATAAAAGTTGAAAATAAAAAAATAAAAACCTCTTTCTCCACTCACCAATATTCCTAAAAGGGTTTATATCACAAATGGTCCCTGAAATTGACCCCATCAATCATGATAGTCCCTTAAATCGAAAATCGATCAATGTAGTCCCTGAATTTTAACTCGCGAATCAATGTGGTCCTTCGGTTAGTGTTCCGTCCAAATTAACACTAAAAAAAGGTTAGAGAACCAATTTTTCATGGTAAAATGACCAAAAAAGGTTAGAGAACCACTTTTTTTTGTTTTTATCTTAGTTTTAGCACCAAATCCATGAAAAAATGGAGAGAAAAGTGAAGATGGAAAAAAGAAAAGAGAGGTAGTAAGTAAAATTATAAGTAACAGGGTTATTTTTGATCATTTTACCATGAAAAATTGGTTCTCTAACCTTTTTTTAAAGTTAATTTGGACGGAACACTAACAGAAGGACCACATTGATTCGCGAGTTAAAATTCAGGGACTACATTGATCGATTTTCAATTTCAGGGACCATCATGATTGATGGGGTCAATTTCAGGGACCATTTGTGATATAACCCCTTCCTAAAATGACCTTCATATTCTACCGTTTTCCAAAAATTGAAAGAAATAAACGAAGAGGTGTGTAAGCAACTGTAATGTATCGTCGTATGAATAACCTCTGTAACATTCGTATTTCGAATCATACGAGAAGAATTTTCCAGCTTCCGTTGTCTCACATTCCTAGTGTTTGGGCTTTCTGCCCTTTCTTGTTCTTCAGAATTGTTCTCTATTGTTTAATTTTCAAATTATTATGTGTTTCGTTCCTGAAGTTGTGTACTTTAATAGGATTACAAGTGCACGGTCGAGTATTATGTGTCGCATTTCTTGGTTCATAAAGGCAGGGAAGGGTAGGGCAGAAGCGGCTACCATGCTCCTTGTTGCGTATGTTTACTTGTTTCAAAAAATTATAGGAGACACAAAAAATGAGGAATAACTATGATATCAGATCATATGAGTAGAGTTCAAGGATAGCTCCCAACATTAGCTTAATACCAAAGCAAATTGGTCCTGTAGTAAATCTTTTGAATGTGGATTTACTACTTTGATAAACAAAGTTAGTGAGCATCAAGGTCCAAAACCATACATATTTATTCAATCTTAATTAAGCCCACCTCTAATCCTTCTTGGACGAACCATTCTTCGACGAACCAACATCCAGCTCAATACCGCAATCTTCTGATAGGATACGTTTGTAACGCCTGAACTCCCAATCTGGCTCGCAAAATAGGCCCAGCTGCCATTAAAAAGAGAGAGAGGTATTTTCATTCACAACACAGTCCACACTTCATTATGGCAGGTCACGTTA